>JARQOC010000002.1:687326082-687352153 GCA_033576535.1 Allobates femoralis
ATTTATAAACGCCCAGACAGCTTCAAAATAAAATATACCCCAGCCAGCCTCCAAATAGTATATATAGCCCAGCACAGCTTCCATATTGTATATACAGCACAACAGCAGTCTCCATATACCTCAGCAGCAGCCTCCGTATACCCAGCACAGCCTCTGTATACCGCCAGCACAGCCTCTGTATACCCCAGCACAGCCTCTGTATACCCAGCACAGCCTCTATATACAGTCAGCACAGCCTCTGTATACCCCAGCACAGCCTCTATATACAGTCAGCACAGCCTCTATATACAGTCAGCACAGCCTCTATATACAGTCAGCACAGCCTCTATATGCAGTCAGCAAAGCCTCTATTTACCATCAGCACAGCATCTATATACCCCAGCACAGCCTCTATATAAAAGTCAGCACTGCCTCTATATACCCCAGCACAGCTTGTATGTACAGTCAGCACAGCCTCTATATACAGTCAGCACAGCCTCTACATATAGTCAGCACTGCCTCTATATACCCCAGCACAGCTTGTATGTACAGTCAGCACAGCCTCTATATACAGTCAGCACAGCCTCTACATATAGTCAGCACTGCCTCTATATACAGTCAGCACAGCCTCCATGGTACATATAATCCCACATCTTTCTGCACACAGTAAAAAAATAAAACTGATCATACTCACCTTCCATCCGCTTCCCCAGGGCTGTGTCCTCAGATGCTTCCCCGCCACATCCTTATAGCAGCAGGGTCCCGGGACTGTGGAGCTTCCTCCTCCTTCCTCCTTCCTGCACCAGTGTGAGGTCGCAGGGTGATGACTCATCACTCTGCTACAGTAGGCAAAGGAGGAAGCTCCACTGCTCCCTGGAGCCAGCACATGGCTAATCTGCATCGCATGCAAATTAGCCATGTGCACTGGGAGCTCAGTAGAGCATTCAGCACCTTGCTAAGTCTGCCACATGTGTCCCTTGTTCACAGAGCTGTCTGTCCCTAATGGGCCCCTGGCTGTCAGGGCTGCCTGTCCCTGATAGCCAGTGGGTCCCCCCAGCTGTTCAGGGCCCCGGCACTTGCCCGGGTATACCGGGTGCTGACGCCGGCCCTGGTTGTAAGTAAAGCTCAGTTTGCTTTTTACACATTACCATATTGGCAAATTTTGTTGAAAGGGGACAACCACTTTCAGCTTTCAGTTTATTTTTGGTATGGATGTTAATTGCTATTTTCTTACCTGACCTGCAGTAACAACCAGGGCTGTGGAGTTGGAGTTGGAGTCATGGAGTGGGAGTCGAAATCAGTAGAAAATGGACCGACTCCAACTTCTAAAATATGTAATGAATTGGGTACAGTATTTCAATGCAGAATGTGAATATTATTATTATTATGAATTATTATGTGCTATCTAAATCTCTTGATTAATCTATCATAATAATTATTGAGCGTTTGATATTCACATGAGACTGCAATAAATTTATCACTTAAACATGAGCCATATATGAGGGAGTTGGAGTCGGAGTCGGAGTTGGAGTCAGGGAAATTGAAGAGTCGAAGTCGGTGGTTTGACTTACTGACTCCACAGTCTTGGTAACAACCTCATATGATATAGAACGTAGCCAAATACTCTCAGTCTATAAGTACTCACTGAGTGAGTAAGCACATCACTGTGGACACCTGGGGCCACTGTACTGTACATGTGGAGGCTTATTCCAAAGCTTGGCGGGGATGACTTGCCCTTGTGAACTATTAGCACGGTCCCGCCTGGGGCGGACTATTACAGTGACACAGTGTAACAGAATGCTTACTACCGAATTTTTTTGTGAAATCTGTATAATTTACCTTTCTGCTACAACTTCTAATAATAGCATATCTTGACAGCCTTTAACATTGACATATTCACAGCAATTACACCTATGGACCTCTGCTTGATATTTAAGACCTTTGACATGGCAAAAAAACATATTTTAGTGGCTGCTGTTAGTTAATAAAATTGAACTACCGTATATACTCGTGTATAAGCCGACCCGTGTATAAGCCGACCCCCCTACTTTTGCCCCCAAAACCTGGGAAAATCTATTGACTCGTGTATAAGCCGAGGGTGGACCCTAGCACAAGTATACAGCCCCCAGCAGTGTGGTATACACCAGTCCCAGAGGTAGATACAGCAGCCCCAGTGGTAGTATACACGCAGCCCCAGTAGTATATACAGCCCCAGTGGTAGTATATACAGCCCCAGTGGTAGTATACAGGGCCCCAGAGGTATATAGCAGCCCCAGTGGTAGTATACAGTGCCCCAGAGGTATATAGCAGCCCCAGTGGTAGTATACAGGGCCCCAGAGGTATATAGCAGCCCCAGTGGTAGTATACAGTGCCCCAGAGGTATATAGCAGCCCCAGTGGTAGTATACAGGGCCCCAGAGGTATATAGCAGCCCCAGTGGTAGTATACAGTGCCCCAGAGGTATATAGCAGCCCCAGTGGTAGTATACAGGGCCCCAGAGGTATATAGCAGCCCCAGTGGTAGTATACAGTGCCCCAGAGGTATATAGCAGCCCCAGTGGTAGTATACAGGGCCCCAGAGGTATATAGCAGCCCCAGTGGTAGTATACAGTGCCCCAGAGGTATATAGCAGCCCCAGTGGTAGTATACAGGGCCCCAGAGGTATATAGCAGCCCCAGTGGTAGTATACAGTGCCCCAGAGGTATATAGCAGCCCCAGTGGTAGTATACAGGGCCCCAGAGGTATATAGCAGCCCCAGTGGTAGTATACAGTGCCCCAGAGGTATATAGCAGCCCCAGTGGTAGTATACAGGGCCCCAGAGGTATATAGCAGCCCCAGTGGTAGTATACAGTGCCCCAGAGGTATATAGCAGCCCAGCGGTAGTATACAGGCAGCCCCAGTAATGCAGGCCCCCCCCAGCGTCTCTCCGGTCACCTGTAAAGCAAGCTATACTTATCAGTGTCCCGCTCGCACCCGCCGCTGCCGACATCCACGATCCTCCATCTTCATGCGACTCCTCTTCCTGTTTCCTGTGCGCGTCGCCGGGAATGACGTCATTGCCGGCGACGCGCACAGAAACAGGAAGAGGAGTCGCATGAAGATGGAGGATCGTGGATGTCGGCAGCGGCGGGTGCGAGCGGGACACTGATAAGTATAGCTTGCTTTACAGGTGACCGGAGAGACCCTGGGGGGGCCCTGCATTACTGGGGATGCGGGGGCTGCTGTATACCGATGTATACATCGGTATGTACCGATGTATACATCGGTATACAGCACTGACTCGCGTATAAGCCGAGGGGGGTACTTTTCAGCCCAATTTTTGGGCTGAAAAACTCGGCTTATACGCGAGTATATACGGTAAGTTTTAGCCAGCAATCTTCATTCTTTATTCTTCTTCAGACCTTCTGATGTGCAGAAGTATCATTCAAGTTTCAGCTTTTTACTCTTGTAGGAGTGTCCATCCCAGCAATACAGGTTGGAGATGAGGTCTGTGTGTATCCAGGGAGCTGAGGATTACAGTAGCTAATACATCAGCACAGCTTCTATTACCGTATGTAATTACCTCTTCTATCCTCCTTTTCTATAGACTTTGGCTGTTTATTCTTGACGAAGTGTGCATTGGAGTAAGATGAGTCAAATCCATTAAGAAATATGCGCCTCTTAATGAATTTTGCACATTTCTCAGCTACTGCGTACCTCCGATAGAAATGTACCGTATTCAAGAAAGGGACTGGAATATATCTGTAGCCATGCTTGTTCAGCCATGCTTGTTTATATCCCACCATTTGTAAAAAAGTCAGTGGTTCGTCTTGTCCATACGCACCAAAAATAACCAATTTTCGCACAACTATTGAAAACGGTTTGATTATCCTTTTTCCTAGCGCCTCTTAGTAGAGATGAGTGGGTCTTTCAAGGTTTAGGTCGATTTGGGTCACCAAACTTCCCGGGATTGAGCTAACCTGTTTAAGTTCGGTGTTTGGGTCCTTGATGTTTGCAAAGCACTGGAGCAAGCATCGCTGTGGTCGGGTACAATTGGTGCTTGGTCCAGTATGAGCCACGCACCGTGTTTGACTGGCTTGCACTGGGCTTAAAAGCACAGTTTTGGGGTGTAGTGTGTGTCCAAATATAATTAAAAAACAAACAAAAAACAATGTCCTCTCACCCCCAGAAGTGTTTTATTTATAGGTGGCTGTATGTGGGCGAAGAGCTGAACTGCTAATCAGTGACTTCCATTGAGGGTCAGGTCAAATTTGGGGTCCTGAACAGTGTGCCAAAAACGTTGGCTGCACCGCTCAAACTTCTAAAGGTTCACTCATCTCTACTCCTTACATTCTTTTCCCATTGTCCACGCTATGGAGATCTCTGTACAAGCCCTTCCTCTTCCCTCCTGCTATTTCTAACACTGAAAGAAGTGAGGGGAGAGCACAATCTTGATTCAGAACCAGGATCAAGAGCTCTGACAGTTTTGTAACATTTCTGCAAAGCACTCGGCATAAAATCATGTAGTTCTTTATCATTCATCTAATCTTCCACCCGACGCAAATAAAGTATTTCTAGGGATTTGGTCCTTATGAAAAGCATTAAAGGCATTTTGAATGATTTGTAAAAAAAAAATAGCAAATAGCAAGGAAGGAGAGAGGCTTTGTTTCCATCTCTCAGTGACATTTAATTCTTCTGCACTCCGATGTGCCAGGCCTATCAAGTCATTCACGGCATACTTGCAGTATCGAGGACCGGGTTAGTGGGTGTGGCCTGCTTAGGTGGTGGGCATCATTTCCTTTTGTGGACTTAAAAATTAATGTTTATTCCACTGCACCCCAAAAAGGAAGTGTTGGGCCATGCCCACCACCTAAGAAGGTCATACCCACTAACTTATGGTCCTTGATACTGTAAGTATGCCATAATTCACATCACCGTGGGCATTTGTTGTTAATCCAGACCCTTCAAGACACCCAGTCGGGAAACGCTACACGTTGAATTTTTTGACCGGGCCCCATTTTTTTAACTCTAGAAATGGGTAAAAAAAGCCTTTTTGACAACTGATATTGTTTTGACAGTTGTAAGCAGTTGTAGTACAGGTAAACTCATCCTGATGCCAGGGATAAATGGTATCCCAGCCTTATATATAAGTCCACACTATGCTCAGCTCTTCGATCTGACTGCACCTCTGGTTCCCTCTGCTTCTTATTTAACTAATGCTGTGATCATCAGGGGCGTAACTACAACAGCTGCAGGGGTTGCCATCGCACCCGGGCCCTGCTACCTAGGGGGACCTCAGAAGTCCCTTTGGCCCATAGAAAAAGACTAATACTATTAAAGATTTGCAATAATTGGGTGCCCCATTGGAGCTTTTGCATCGGGGCCCCAGGGCCTGAAGTTACGCCACTGGTGATCATGTGGCATACGTTTCACATAACCACTGCAGTCAATGTCGGCATCACCACCGAGGCCAGTGATTGGCTGCAGTGGTCATATCAATATTGTACCACACATGTCTACATCAGGGTTCTAGCAGAGGCCAGCGAGGACAACTAGAGTAATGACAAAGGAGCAGCAGAGGGCTGAAGAGGCCAGTATTGTTTTATATTGTAAGCTTGCAGAAAATAAGTGAACATGGAGAGTGAAGGGGCATGACTTAGTGAGAAATACACAATGGAAGTTGTTTACAGATTTTGATGTCCAGTTGACCGAAACTAGTTCCCCTTACCATCCATAGTGGCCGGCTGTGGTAATGTCTTGTCCACAATTACAAAGGAAAGAGCAGCAAAAACAGGGTAGAGTAATGGGAGAACATCAAGAGATCATGTGAATGTGGATGGATGAAGTTTTTATATTGCAATGATTTGCAAATACAATTCTACATAGTGCAGTATGAAAAAAGTCTAGATCAGTGACCTCCAATATATATCTTTCTAGCTGTTGAAAATCTACTGCCGCCATGACATCTGTATCCTGGCATTGATAGTAGACGCCTTACGGAAATACAAGGTTACTTCCCTTGTATGTAGTTAGCTTTTTTTTTATAGCTACCATTATATTGATGATACTTGTCATTGGAAGAATGAATGGACCTGAGTGTGATCTGCAGACTCTACACGCGACATCCCTTCTTGCAGGCTGATGTGTTACAGAGAAGCTTCCGTTACACATTTCCACTTATCGAGTGACTCGTTCATGCCTAAGTGTTCATGAAAGTGACGGCTCTTCATACACACAAGTGACTCATGGACCATAATGACTCAATTTTCTTTCTACTCTCCTTCTAAAACTACAACATATTATGAGCATAACTGTGTCACCAGGCAATGGAAAATACCTTTATTCCTGGCATCTGACCAACTCTGTGGGGGAAATTCTTATAAAATGAAGACATGTGGACTGCAAAGCATTACTTTACACTACATTAACTCAGCTCTAAGCATCCTGCTGCCGAGTGACGCCACCATACAACTGTTGAGGGAAGGAAAGTCTTAAATTATGATTGTTTCATGTCGTAAGCCAATTCACAATGATTTTCCAATGTACATACCCCTTAAAGGGGTTAGCCACTACTTAGGCAATTTCTTCTTATTCACTATTTTTGCCCCATTAAAATAAGAAAGCTTTACTCATCTCCGCTGCTGCCCCGGTTCCAGCGGTGCCGGCGCTCGCGTTCCTGGTGCTCACGAGAGGTTGTGATGTCATATGAGCCCCACACCCAATCACTGCCAGCTTGTCTCTGCCTTTAGACATATGAGTAGTCAACATGGAGTGAGCGACAGCCTCAGATCTCGTTTCCTGTTGATCACTCATACATCTAAAGGCCGAGAGAGAGAAGCTGGCAGTGATTGTGTGCCGGACTCACGTGACATCACAACTTCATGAGCCTCAGGAACACGAGCACCTGAACTGCCGATTGGTAAAAATTTACCAACCGGTTGGTCCCTGTAAATAGACACTCATGACCTATGCCTAAGTTAGAAACTAGAGAGAAGGGAAGACACTGGCAACTCTGTTTAGAAATAGTGCATGCTCGAGGAAAGGACTCGGGGTCCTACCTAAAAGAAGTAGGTGAGGTTTTCATTTTAAATGAATATTTTCTAAATCAAAGGGGGTAATAAATTTAATTAATTTGTTTGTTTGTTTGGGGGTCTTCTGACTTCCCGCCAACAGATGATGTTCCACCCTGTTGGATTTCCAACAGCCGTCAGCTATCCAATGTAAATTGGTAACTTAAGGTGATGCCTGTTATATGGGCGAATTTTATGTTTCTGTATATTCTATGCCTAGGTAAGTAAATCACAAATGGGAAGGAGGCATAGGGTTTCCCACTTCTCACTGAGTGAGGCACATTGATTGTCACATATGTACTTACTTCATCGGGTAGTTGGAACGTCTCAACTCCTTGATGAGTTAGAGATGAGGGTTGACCACATATTGTCTGGACGACAAAATCTGCAGATCAATCCAAACCTAGAAAGTTTTTGGAAGGGAGTTAGAAACATAATTAATAATGTCAATTCTGTAAATGTTTCCCTTACACCATTGGAGTGTATGCTAGATAATATGGAGGACTCTGAGACTGAGGAGCCTAGAAAGACTGCACTGTCAAGAATTCTTTAAATGGCAAGGAAGTAATTAGCACAACCTTGGATAGATGAGAAGGGCCTGACCACAGATCTCTCCTTGTATGAGTATATGGGGAGAGGCCTGTCACTCAAGGGGAGCAGGCCTGGGAGAACCGCCGGGACCCATCTGCCCAACTGTTTTCCCATGTGGCTTACTCCCTGACAAATGCTAAAGTATATTTTTCTTTGAAACGGTGCCGTGTTTGAGAGTCAAACATACATGGCTGAGATCAACCAGTACCGGAAACATGCTGCCCGTGGATTGGGGAGCAGGAATCAGCTGTCAGGTTCCCTTTACTCTTGAGAAGGAGGTGTTTGCAAAATTTGACAAATTGGGCACTGTGGAATGATACACAATGGCTTCCAGGGAGTTAAGGAGGCTTTGTCTGGGTTTACTGTAGCTGATGGACAAGGGTAAGTGATATGTTAATAGTACATGGGAGGAGGATGGAGCGAGGGGAGGGATTGCACAGATTAATCATTTATCTTGCTCTTTTTCTTGTGTGTATTACATTACCTTTTCTGCTATATGCTGGACTCTTCCTTCCATTCAAGTGCACTTCAGGGAATATATTCTGTATGTGAGAACATTTCCTTGTCCAGAGGCTGTGGTGGTTTGGTTCTTTGTATTATGGTGGTTTTTATATAATATTTAAAATTTTCAATAAAAATAACAAAAAAACGTTGGGTAAATCCGGTACGTTGATAGTGAATAAACTAATATAAAATAGTTTATTTGCTGAAAGATATTTACATAGTCACTAATGATATATTTTATTTAATTATTCTTCATTATTGTTATTATAATTACAGCTCGATATTTATATAGTGCTGACGGCCTGCAGATTGGCGCTGATCTCACCTTGTCTTTTCCTTCCTGTATGTTACTTTATCCAGGACGTGTTTGAGCTCAGTCCGGTAACAGATGGGGATCAGTAATTCGTCCATCTGTTCCTATGAATGTGTGGACAGTGATCTCCGGGTGCCACATGGCTCGCCAGTTATCATATATAAACATATGGTTCCTACATTTAGAATCAAATTACTACATCTTCTATGTGCTATACAAGCTCATTATTACTCTGACTTGTAGTCAATATAGACAAATAATTATTGATAAGCAACAGACAAACAATCCCATAGTTTATGAAGTTTTCTTTTAGCCCGTTGTCAACATTTTAAAGCTTTATACATGAAACATTGTACTTTTGACGTCTAGTCTGTTGCCTAATTTTCACTATTTCCTCGTCTACGGCCTTGCTATAGTGTTTTCTTTATCTATCCAGGTTGTCCAGGGTGACTGTCCTCCATGAGTATGTTGGCTGTAGGACATACGAGGTGCCCTCCTCGTCACTTATCGAGGACATCAAGCAGCTGATCTACATTGAAACAGATTTTCCTGTCTCAGAACAGCGTCTTCTACTACACAACAAAGAGGTGAGTTGTGAATGGGAATATGTAGAAGGAAGTATATGACATACTATGTGGCTACAAAGAGGCCCTGAGGGTAAATGCAACTTCTATATTGAGATTTAGGCATGTGTTTTGTTAGGGAGGGCCATAAATGTTGTTTGGGTAAAGGGAATCTGTCAGCAGGTTTTTGCTATGTAAATTGAGGAGAGCATGATGTAGGGGTTAAAAACAAAAGTCAACTTGGCTTCTCTTATCTGTGTGTGTACTATTGTTTATGTAATGTAAAAGCTTTATCAACTGGTGATTACCATTACAGGACTACTTGTCAAGAGCAAGGCAGTCCGACACACCCCTGTGTGATTGACACCTTGCTATCAATGTACAATCTCAATAGAGCCCGGTGTGGGTGGAGGCAGCTCTCCCAGCTCTGTTACAAGCCTAAAACAAAATGCTTTGTGTCAGAATGGCTGCACTCAATAATCTACGGCCAGCTTCACATCACGATACAATCAGGTCCGGGGCTGTCCGGGTTGAACCAGACAGCCCCGGACCTGATTTACAAACAGAACCAGAGGGCAAATATGCCCTCCGGTCCTGTTTGTAGCCAGATGCGTCAGATCGCAGCTGAGGTAGCTATCCCCTGCTAAAATGGTGCTGAACCACTTAACAGGGGACATCTCCCTGGTGCTGAAGTTCAGCGTAGCTCACGCTGAACTTCAGCCGTCGGTGTCCATTTCAGCCATCGGTGTCACTGGTGGCTGGTGCCCGTGGCCCTGGTGGTCGCTGAAAAATTTGTAGAAATAAAATAATAAAAGTATATTGCTCGTGACGTCACCTGCGGTGTCTGGTGATGACACCAGCACTGCTGCAGACCTCTGGGAACGATCGATAGGCAGCCAGATGATGTTGATTCCCGCAGGTGGAGCGGAGTCCCCAGGGCAGTGTGGTAACTGATGTCGTAGTAGGAATAAAACACAGGAAAATCACTGAGTAGGACATAAAATCACAAAACAATTCACCAAAATATTGCCTGGTAAATATCATTGCACTTAGCAGCAGGTTGAAAGCTCCTCCGAGAGGCAACACAGGTGTCCGTATACCAGTACTCAGTCACCTACAACCCACAGATGGGGGCGGTTGTATCACCAGCGCCTGGCCATGCTGTCAGGGAAGTGACTGGTGGCATTTATAGACACAAGGTTACCACAGGGCTCTGCCACTTAGGTATATGTGAAGCATGGTGTCAGAGAAGCCTATTGGTCATGCCCTGCTATTAGATCAGGCGGGCTGCTCCGCACTGATTACATGCCTCACAAGTGACAGACGCCCCCAGAGGGCCCAGCCTCAAACTGCAGATAAAAAAATGCAACAAAACTCTAAAGATGAAAATGTGAGGAGTTAGTGATATTTTGGGCCAAAATACGTAAGCTCGTAACCCACCGTCAAGGGCCCTTACGCTTACGAGTCCTAACCATATGTCTGCTGCCATATGTTTGTTGATCTAATAGCAGGGCGTGACCAATAGGCTGCTCTGACACCATGCTTCACATATACCTAAGTGGCAGAGCCCCGTGGTAACCTTTTGTCTATAAATACTACCAGTCACTTCCCTGACAGCATGGCCGGACTATGGTGATACAACCGCCCCCATCTGTGGGTTGTAGGAGACTGAGCACCAGTATACGGACACCTGTGTTGCCTCTCAGAGGAGCTATCAGCCTGCTGCTAAGTGCAATGATATTTACCGGGCAATATTTTGGTCAGTTTTTTATTAATAAAACACAGGAGGCCATCTTGCTCTGCACTGGTGTTTACTGGTGACTTTCAAAGTTTTTCACAAGGTACACAGTCACGGGTAGCTTGCCGGGTAGTCACCAAATGATGCAAAGTCTCTTTGAGGTCCTCAATGATGTTCCTTCTGGTACAATCTCTGTCCTTATCACTGCGCTCTTCTTAAGATCCGTGCACTGCCCTGCACGGAGCCCCCTTACTACCAGGCCCGTTGGGTATATAGCGATAACCCTTTTTCTCTTTTATGGAGCTCAACCTGGTTTGAAGCTCCTGGTGGGGACGTGCGTGTCAGACTAGGTCCGGGCTATATGAAAGGCCTTCGACCTACCGGGTTTGGCGGCTCAGAGTTAAACTTTCCTGCACTGCACTCTGAGCCGGTACTCTGTCTTGCACTGGGTTCCCTCCCGGATGGCTATCAGTACAGTCCGGCACGGGGATTGTACAAGCCAGGGATCCCCTTTCTGTCTGGGTTGCCTTCTTTTACTGGCACCCTCCACTGTGAGCCTCGCAGGGTCCTCTCTCCTTGACTTCCCTCACGGTTCTTTACTTCACGCCAGCTGACTGTCTGTCCTCTCCCCTTTTCTTTCCACTTAAGCTCTTCCCACCGGGACCGGTTACCCTGATAACGGGTTTAGCCAATTGGTCCCCTAGCTCTAATGGTACAGTCACACGCGGCAATTTTGCTAGCAATTTCAATGCAATTTGCTGGTTGCAGTGAAATCATGGACACATTGTTCCATTTGTACACAGCAACAAAATAGAACAATGTGTCCATGATTTCACTGCAACCAGCAAATTGCCAGTGAATCTGCTAGCAAAATTGCTGCGTGTGACGGTACCTTAAGTGTCTGAATGCGGGGATGAGGGCCTCAGGTTAACATTCACATCCTCAGGTGACTGGGATACCACACACACTTATGTGGGTGCAGTACCCCTGACCCTTGGGACGCCACAGATCTCACACACTAAGGAATCTGCTCTTTTCTATGGTGGGGTGTGTTCTTCTTTTCATCGAGTGTTGCTACCTAATTATGATTGGTCAGCATCATAGAGGGAGAAGAAGTACACACCCCCAGTGTCTCATAACACATATTTGGACTTAAAAAAAAAGTAACACAGTAGGTGAAAAATACTTGTATTGCTAATATCTTCACCACAGTGAGTTCACTACAGGGAGGCAAAATATATATAAAAAATTATTTTGCTCTGCAGCCACTATTACATTCTGTGTCCATGTTAATATGAAAAATTTGTTGAAAAGACTTCTTTAAGCAATAGGTGACAGTAGAGGTATTGAAAATATCAATACTAGTTTAAACAAGTGACCACCAGCAAGCGATGCACCAATCCACACTATCATCAAATTATCCCCTGGTTAACCATGGACGCAATGTCCCATGTTCTGTATGTGCCCAGATGCTACACGATTGATGTTCTGGGGAAAAGAACGTTACATAACTAATGGAATATGCAAGTAAATGATTTATTTACATATTATTCCGGAATTGTACTTATATTCTCCAGAGATGTTTCCCGGCCAGCTCTAACTGTAATAATGGTGGGGATGTACTAATAGCATTGTGTGTATGAATTGGAGCATTGTTCAAAGTTCTCACTTTCTACCTTTCTACTTTTGCCTTGTGTCTCCTCCACAAATTTACTATGTCTATACAAACACTGGGAGAATTATATTTTAATACTGTTTGCAAAGTTGATCCTTTATTTTTTACACTGCTGTATGTCAGATGGACTATTTTCAAACTGCTTTTTTTAGGTATTTTATTTGATAATTGTGTATAAGAATGTGTAATTTTGATAAATAAGTTTTATTGCTTATCTGTCATGCGCTTAGATTGCGCTGACTTTGCTGAATGCTGCTGTGTGTGTTGTGTCTGCATTTTTTCAAGAGCTGCATGAGGTACGGTTGTGAAGGTCTTGATCCTGACTTGCCTCCTGTGTTGTACTCCAGAGCAGCACTCACTATTATGCTCAGCTGCTGGTTGAGGGGTTGATGTGAGGCTTGGGTGTGACTCACCTGGAATCCCCTCCCCCTGGCTTTAAATACCCTTCCCGCTCCTCTGCCTGATGCCACTGATAGTTAGTTTACTCTTGGTCTTGGAGCTGTGGAGATGCTTAGCTGCTGGGCTGAAGTCATTGCCTAGAGAGTAGCTGTGATCCCGAATCCGTGGGTGGAGGTAGGGGCCCTCAGCCTAGGGCTAATCAGGAGCTCAGGTAATAGGGCGGAGACTTGGACCTCCTCACTTTCAGGGGTACCTCCAAGAGCAGGGCGAGCCAGGGACCCCCAGTGTAAGGGTCAGTTTAGCTCCCCCTGAATCCCTTCGCCCATCACACCGACCTGTTACCTGATTCCCTTCCCTCCCAAGCGTAACATTATCACTATCTTAAATGTTTTTCTGGGAACACGTTTCTTCACTATAGCAATTATTGTGAGAAGTGAACCGGGCACTAACCTGCTGCAGATCCCTTGCGGAAAACGGCGATGTCTGGAATCCGGTGCTCTGCTGGAGAAAAACTCTTGATATTTGTAGAAAGTAGCGGCACACGGATTGGATCCAAAAACTTCCGGCTTTTATTGGTGCATCAAGTTACAGATGGTGCAGGAAGGGGGGGTGCTGAAGGTGCAACGGACCGTTTCGAGGTACTCCTCTTCCACGGGCTAACCGAGTGGCTGCTGGAGCCTCCATTTTATAGGAGGATCTCCTGCAGTCCACCGGCTGAGTGAAATTAAAACAATCAATACAAATAGCCTTCATAATAAAACATCGAATAAGACATCGAAATTACAGTGCTATCAAGGGATCTTACCCATTGTTTGGATATAAAAACCTGCAGAGCTCAATAGATTAACTGGTAGATTTACATTCCCATATTCTTCACTATAGGCTAAGCTAAAATAATAACAAGAGTCATGCACCATATTGCAAAAGCCAGATCACATTTTAATAATATTTTAAAGAGTTTTTCTGATTTTATCTAAATTAAAGGGGATTGTTCAGTGTCATTCATTCCTGTGTTGAGGAGTACAGTTGCCTAGTCAATAAGCTGTCGTCCATTAGATATCATACTTGTGTCTTACAAGTAGCAGACGTGCAGAATGCCTGCCCAGCATTTGTGGCAAGTGTCCCATTCATTTTGCAGCTGCAACCCCCAGTGTCCAATGTAGAAATAAATGACCTCTTCATGTGTTTTCCGTCTTATATATCAGCTTTTTTGTACGCCCTCCCTGATGCTGTATATACTTTCTTCCTTTTTGAAATCTTTGTACAACCCTATCCCTGCTACTATCTCCAACAGTGAGTGATGGGAGGGGAGATTAAAGAGAGAGAAATCAGAGCTGAGTAGGAGCTTTGACAGATTTGTAACATTTTTGCAGATCACTCAGCTAAATAAGGTCTTCTATATACTCTGCTGTAACTAAATAGTAGAAGAAAATTATTGAAGCCTATTTACAATTTTGTTTAACTTTGCATTTAGGGCACAAATAGAGATGACCTTAAATTTCTGTGTTCGTGCCGAAAAGTTTGAGTGCTTTATATATACAAACCACTCCAGCTAGCATTGCTGTAATCGAGAAAGCTCGGCTAAGTGTGAGCCACTTGTAGTGTTTGATTGACTCTCACTGGGGGTAAAATTAGCGTTATGGGATGTAGTGTGTACAAAAAAAAGCCAAAACGCCATTCCCCCTGCACCGGGATGTGTTTTGCTTATGGCTGGCTGTATGTAGGTGGAGAACTGAACTGCCCAATCATAGACTTTCAAAGAGGTTCTGTAACGTCCATCCGAGTTACCGGTAAGAAGGGGAATCCTGGACAGACTAAGTGCAAACCGCACAGTCAAGCAGAACCCCAAGATGCCCAGACACCCTTTGATCCCTAAACAGGGATCTGGCTTTACAGCAAGTTCCAGGGGGTTGCTGTCAATAGATGATCTGCAGTCCAGGAATAGAAAAGTCGCCAAGCAGGGTCAAAGCTGAGAGGTCAGTAAAGTACAAAATCGTTCGACTGGAGAATAGTACAAAATCAGGCAGAGGTCAGTCCGGAAAATCAATAATACAAAGTAAGAATACCAAGTGAATCAGGGAATATAGCTGACCACCAGCAGGAGCACACAGAGGATTCAAATAGACTGCAGTATTTCCTAATTGGCTGAAGTCAGAGTTAATGACTGCAGCTGGGCAGCCATACAACACATCCAGAAGTCAGACTGCTACATCACCAGCCCCACCTTTTGGAGTGAACACAGCGGCACCTGGTGGCAGAAGAATAATTTGCAGGAGCAGACTCTGGGGATGTAACAGGTTCGGGTCAAGATCGGGTCCAGAACAGAACTTTAAAACAGCCCAGTTGCTAATAGTATCAATTGCAATTCTCTTTGAATCAACAGGTAATAAAGCAGAAGAGAGCCCAATAAAAATGAATCTTTATTATAATAATAACAATTCAGAATAAAAACAGAGAAAATTACAAACATCAGATGCAACTGTAATTCACCAAAACATGTAATTTCCCATAGACTGTAAGCTTGCGAGCAGGGTCCTCACTCCTCAAGGTATCTGAATGTGGGTTTGTTTGTATTGTCTCATATTGTCTGTATTGTATTGTAATGTTATTATATCATCATATAGTATTGTATTGTATCCCCTCTGAACTGTAAAGTGCTGCAAATATGTTGGCGCTTTATAAATACAATTATTATTATAATAACATATTGTTACACTAATAAATAATCTAAAATGCAAGTGCTAAACAATGCAAATAGTAAAATGGTTCACGCTCACCATTCCTGTAGACAAAATTGCTAAGTCCGTGGAGCCATAGGGGAAAGAAACGGTCAAAAGAATGATATCCTGATTGTCTTGTTGTCCCCGTGTAGTTGCTTCCGCTCCAACAAGGGCAGTACCCAAGTATGGCACTAGACTTTGTGTCCCCCAAAAGTAGAAAGGAATCCATTTCCTACTTTATTAGTGACACTGTGTTTTGGGGGAGTACAGTTGCATCTGATATTTGGATTTTTCCCTGCTTTAATTATTATTATTATTATTACTATTATTATTATTAGAGGTTATATTGTATTGGAATCTCTTCTGCTTAACAGAACTTTATATAAAGTCCGGCTGAATCCGCAGAACCAAAACGTCCGTGGGTCTGCTCATCTCTGGACACAAACAATCAAACAAAAAATGAGCAAAGGTGTACATAGTGTATTGTACAGTAAGTGGTTATCAGATTTTAAATTTTGTTCTGCTCCATTGTAATGTTCTCTGTTTGTTGTTGTCAACTTAATACAATCATTCTATGCCTTTTCAACTCCAAATTAATAAGATTTGTTTAACAAGCGCTCAGAAATCAATACAGCACAGCCATGTGTGGTGTACTCAGGACTTTTCCGTTATTAGCACATGTGACTCGTTGAAATATTGTAGCAGTCAAAGAAAAAGTTGGCCCATAAATAGAAAATCTTCGACACTCAGCAGGAATGCAGCAGAGGGAAAACCACCAGGGACCTCGGATCCTGAACGAGGCAGCTCCAGCTGTACGACTGCTTCGCACTTCTGGGTTGCAGCAGGGCAGTGGCTGTAGACCCTTGCTGAATGAGAAGTGAGATGAAAAGGTGGCACACCAATGTCCGTTATCCAAAATTTATTGCAGGCTAAAGGCACTGGGCGACAGTCTGTCTCACGCCTTCTGATTGAGGTGGGACCGGTTGAAGCTCCCGAAGGCGTAAAACAGACTGTCGCTTTCCTCACCCAGGGCCTTTAACCTGCAATACATTTTGGGTAACGGACATTGGTGTGCCACTTTTTCATCACACTTCTCAATAAAGGGAATCTGTCACCTCATCTAGCCCTCCTAACCTATGAATACCTGTCCCTGCAACCTCAAACAACTTTATCAACCATCCCTGTCTGACCTTTTATAGGTATCTACAAGTGCAATAAAGCATTTTGTAAACTTACTGAATCCATGTCGTATGGGTGTTCCTACAGGGGTCTTTGATGAGAATGCAGGGTCTCCTGAGCCACGCTCCCCCCGCCTCCCTGCTGAAATTACTCCCCCATGGGTGGCATTCTTCTTTCCGGAGCTCGGGCACTATTCAAACTACTCACCCATTTCGTCATCGCTATGACGTGGTCATGTGATGCCGGGATGTCGTATCACTGGGTGTACTAATTAGCGCACAGGCCACCGTCAGAGCATGTGCATATGGCATGCTGAAGGCGGCCTGTGCGCTTAGTACACCCAGCGATACGACAGGCGGAAGTGACGTGGGACCGCATCACATGACAGTGTCATAGCAATGACGAAATGGGTGGGTAGTTTGAATAGTGTCCGAGCTACGGAAAGAAGAATGCCGCCCATCGGGGAGTCATTTCAGCAGGGAGGCGGGGGAGCGTGGCGCATGAGATCCTGCCTTCTTGTCAAACACCCCTGTAGGAACGCCCATCCTACATAGATTCAGTAAGTTTACAGAATGCTTTATTGCACTTGTAGATCCCTATAAAAGGTCATACAGGGATGGTTGATAAAGTTATTTGAGGCTGCAGGGGCAGGTATTCGTAGGTTCGGAGAGCTAGATTAGGTGGCTAAAAAGTTGGCTCCAACCTATGATCCAATAGGAACAGTATGTGCGTGAACAGGCATGTGAAACTTTCCCTCTCACTATGACATCAGAAGTTATAAGACAAGTTGGACTCCATAGTAAAATGGATTTACCCAGGTGCTGAAAGCCTCTTCTCTTCTCAGTTTAAAGATGATTACGGTATATCCACGCTTGACAATCCTTCATCCCAAATACTATGTTGCACATTTCAATGGGGCGTTACATACCACCATATCAACATACAGTGATAAAACACCGGCAAAATACTCTATAAGAAAAAAAATATCTTTATGTGAAATTGCCGACTGCAAATCAGAGGAACTTCGTTCAGTATAAGACACTGATTTAAATTATAGGCTAAAATGCTGACACTTGAGTACCGCTTGGAGTCCTGACTGGTTGGTGTTCTGAGGATTGCATGGACTGGATAGGTTTGTATTTATCTCTATACTGAGGGCAGGATTAGGTTTTTATAGGTTTACAAACTCTGAGATGACAAATGGAAGCTAAATTGAAGCATTTCATATTAATGTATTGCACAATGCTTAAGCTTTATTTACATGAAACAGAAAAGCCCTTCAAAGAGGACCTGTCATAGACAAAATGTTAATTTATATTTATTTTTATATTTTTTTTTATAATTTAGCAGTGGATTATTTTCCTTATGCTAGATTATAAGGATTTATAAGTAGAGTTGATCAAAAAGATTTACTGGACCCCAGTCCAGCTACCACCAGGGTAGTCCATGTCCACCTCACCAGAGCCCTGCTAATCTTCCAACTAAAGCATCCCTGATGTCTCTCCTGATTAGTGACATTATTACACCATAATGGACAATTTATATTGTGTTGGGTCCAGGGCTGTGGAGTTAGAGTCGGAATCGGTGTCCATTTTGGTGGAGTCGCCGTCGGAATCAAAGAAATTGAGGCTTTGGGGTTGGATGTTTGGCTTACCGACTTCACAGCCCTGGCTGAATCTACTAATCATAGGAGGAATCAGGGATGCTGTCAGGTAATAGGAAGTCAACAAAAGAAAAGCTATGGGCAAATCAACAATGATGTCTCTGGACAAGGTATTCAAATCGAGGAACATTTCACTGGTGACAAAGACACGGCTCGTATATAGTCTGGTCTTTTCTGTAGTAAGATATGGAAGTCAAGCCAGGACGATAAAGGAATAAGACAGAAGAAGAATATGCTGGAGAGGGATGTTATCAATAGCATGGATTATAAGAAGATCAAACAAATCAATACTGGAACAAATCAGTCCAGACATGTCACTTGAAGCAAGGATCACCAAGCTATGACTTTCCGACTTTTGACACATCATACAAAGAGAAAAATCACTAGAGAAGGACATCATGGTCAGAAGAATAGAAGGAACAAGGTGAGGAGGAAGATCAGCAACCCGATGGCTTGCTAACATCAAGATAATGTCATAGGACCTATCTAGGCTGCACTAGATCGATCTTCCTACAGAATGTTTACCCATCAAGTCGCCATGGCTCGAGATCGAGCTGAAGGCTGATAAAAACAGAAGGAAGTTTGCAAACCTTTCTTCCGGCAGCCATGGACCTGGTCGCTAGACCACTGTTCTATGAATCTTTTTGATGAGCTGTATTTGGAAACCATCAGGTGCCAGACCAACAAACTTTTTTAATGTTTATTGCACTGATTCATTAGATTTATATTGTACAAAATAAATAATGAGGATTCTTAAAGATTGATGTAGCACACTCTCACGTTATGCTAGCGTCGCTGAAATTAAGAGACCCTTCACTTACTGAATTTGGCGCTTCTTTTGAGTGGTGTGTGCCTGTATGCGCCACACAAGAAATCCCAGGGACTGGAGTAGCATTTCTGGTTAAAACACGCTAGCACTTTTCATGAATCACATGAGTGGGTATGACCACACGCCCGGTCCTGTCTTGTTCCTTCCCATCTCTGTCTGTTTGGGCTGATCTAAAAGTTGCACAAAGAAAACATGCAAAATTCTTGCATAGCACTGCGCTGCACAATTTCTTTGCAACTTTTCAAAGCTATTATGACACTTTTGTGGCGTAAAACTGATGAATCAGCCTCAATGAGTTCATAGATTTAATAATGGCGTATAGCCAGGTAAGATGCATATAGTCTTATTGGTGTTTAGTGTTAGTATAGAGCTGTCGTAATATAATTCCCCATCTATTGATAATGACATGACTCTACTCATCCTGTCCCAGCCTGTAGAGCAAAGTTGACAAATGAGCTACAGAAAAAAAAAAAAGAAGCATGCTGCTGTGCTACTACGGCTATAATAAAAACCTTTGATGTCATTTTCTAGTGATACATCATTATCTACAATACCAGCAGATTACAGAGCTAGAAAAATATCTACATTTGTCAAAATGTTATTTATTGCTGTGCACAGCCTGGTATCATCTCTGCTGCTCTGTAACTCCTTTACTAAATCTCCAGTATGACGTGACTCTGATTTACAAGGAAGCATGAACAGGAACATATCATTACACTTTGGCTAGATGCCACATCTTGAATCAACTTCAACAGCCATTTTATGGCTCCTCTGTGATGTGAAACAGGTGTCCAGTGTTGTGGAGGTCACAACGAGGAGATACAGAGCTGTATCTGATCACGGCTTATTAGTTAAAGATGATCTGTCACCAGATTATAAAACACAAACTGTGTCCTTATTTACTTCTCTTATGGTGCATACTCACGTCAGGGAACGCAGCGTTTTGGACTCAGCGTATTGCCGCTGTATCCAAAATGCTGTGTTGTACAGAACCAGCATAGTGGATGGGATTTCAAGAAATCCCATGCTCACTGTGCTTCTGCCGACTACAGCGTCTGTTCATGCTGCAGAGTTGGGAGTCATCTCCTGCGGGTGAAGGCAGGGAGAAGCCGCACTACACCCACCGCAGATTGTGGGCACAGGGCGGCTGCAATGTCTCTGCACCCACCTGTAGGTTCCCGGGGCTTCTTTCATGTCCGGAGGCACAGTGCCCAAGATGCATCACCTCCGGATAGTGAGCATATACCCTTAGACCTTTATGAGCCTGGTATACTTACTTTGAAAACCCTTGTTTAGAATGAATGTATTATCCTTACGAATGCAGGCCTAAGAAAAAGAAGATAAACTGAAGGGGGTTAGCACTTTCCCCACTCTCCTGTGACTTTAAAGGGAACATGTCACCTCATTTTACCGCCCTCTGCTACTACCTGTCCCTGTACCTTGTGAGCTCATCCCTAACCATCTCTGTCTGGCCTAAAGGGGCCCTATAATGGTTTAGAAACATGACTTATAACTTACATACAGTCTCCATCTAGGAGGCTGGAAAGGCATGCTCCGGGCCCCATTCTCCCCTCCTCGCCGGCATTCAGCATGCGCCGCTGGGTGTCCTCGCTCCTTGTGTTGTGCCACCTCATTTTTTAAATTCCCACCCAGTTGCTGATGTAAAACGTCGGGCTGGGACATCATATCCGGACCGATGCATTGTGGGCCTAATCACGTGATCGGCCGGGTGCACTGTGGGCCTAATCACGTGATCGGCCCGACTCCGGCGCATGCACAATGCGCATATTGAAGCTGGGCCGATCACATGATTAGCCCCATAATGCATCGGGATGATCACGTGATTAAGCCCACAATGCTCCGATTTTGGGCACAGCAGATCAAATCGGACCGAATCGGATCCAACATTATCTGTGACCCATAACATCATCATCGGATGGTTTCTTGGACCCGATTTTAGTGTACTGAGCATGCTACTGATTTTAGTGTACTGAGCATGTTTATATACATTGCGGAAGTGAAATTTAAGTGAAAGCAAGTGTTAAAAATAAAAAAAATCGGTTCTCACCTGTCCAGCGATCCCTCGATGTGTGGCATATCTGGATGTACAGGACCTGGCATGACGTCAGTCAGGTCCTTTCAGCATCCGGAGCTAGATGCTGCACATCGGGGGATCGCTGGTCAGGTGAGAATCGATTTTATTTATTTATTTTTTTTTAACACTTGCTTTCACTTAAATTTCACTTCTGCAATGATACATTGCGGAAGTGAAATTAACCCGCACAGCTCACTCTGTGTCCGCATCCATGATAATCACAGAAATAGATCACCCCCTGTGGTGTCCTTTCCTGTCCGTGGGATCCTACAAAAAGTAGGATCCCACAGACAGGAAAAAATATGCAATGTGAAACAAGCCTTACCATTGTGCAGCCCCCAGTTGTATCAGTCTGATGACAGGTGGCATGATTTCCCAGAAGCTGCCTGCTATGATCAGTGTCCTGTTATGTCTTTCAGAGATGAGGGTGTGTGGACTGATTGTGGTGAAGCAGATAACAGGAGACTGATAATCACAGCAGACAGACAGTCATGCCCCCAGTTCTTACAGCTATTATCATGAACCTGATACTGCATGCTATACATTGGTGAGTCACGTAATATCCCAAACAGGGACGTGAGGGCTGAGGAGCAGCTACTGTCATAGTCAAGTACAAGAGTTCTAAAGATAATAGAAGTGTAGTAGTCATCTCAGCCTTAGAGTATATGAGTGCAGAAACAGTACAAAAATGTTTAATCTCCCTGGAGTATCCCTTTAAAGAGCACCTACCACCAATCTGTGGTTGACCTTCTTTGTTCATAAAAGCCGTAGGTGATTTTACTATATGTAAGTTACTATTAAGAGTGCTCATAAGTGCTCCCAGAAAGCGGCCTACTTGCTACCAAAGGTCCCTTAGTCGCTCACAATGTAAATTCTGTATCATCGAGATATATATGGGTGCCAATTGCACAGTGGTAAGCCGATTTATCTGTTAGTATATTTTTGGAATTTGACACTAAACCATATACAGTGCTCAGCATAAATGAGTCGTCCTCCCCTGCTAGAGAATACTTGGCAACTCTTGGCTATGTAAGTGCTCCGGATTATGTGTGGATCATTACTGGTCACCTTATTAGAAAAAATATATATATATTTTTTTTTTTTAATTGCAAAATCAATTGATTTGAATGGAACACTTGGCCACGAAAACTGTAACAGATGCATCATACCGGATACTAATCAATATTTCTTCCTGGAAATAGACATGAGCAAAGTATTACTTCTGTTCTCGCACAATGCTTCTTGTGTTTTTTTTACAATCCATAGGAAGATTGTTAATTCACCATATACCTGATTGGGTTGAGGTGTAAGTATTTTTCTCAACCTTTTGTCCTTAACCTTCATTTTTTCTATGTACTGGGATTATGATGTGATGATGGGAGATAATTCTAGATGTTTGCAACCCGATATGTGCCGTCCGTGCTTAGTATGGTGAAATTCAATATACCGGTAAGCTGCATATTATTATGTTTTTTTATTGTTAGGTAATTCCCAAAAGGTGAATCATGGGAAATCTGTCTGTTATTTGATATATTTTAAAGACTCTTCTATAGGGCAAATAACAGTCTTAATTCCATGAACATGCGAATGCATATAATTAAAGTTAAAACCAATGTCTATGTAGAATAATGTATTAAGATTGTAGGATATTTTTGACCTTTAGTCATTGATGATTTTTTTTTCATAGTTACATGACCGGACCAAGATTGAAGACCTGACCTCTGAGGAGACAAACCTGTTTGTAAATCTCCAATCAAAGGGACTAAAAGGAGGAGGTAATTGTTGTGTTTTCTTTTTATTCCATTAATGAAAGGACTCGAGTGTTACGCATGCCGAGGGGTGGTGAGCGTCCGGGAGTGGAGCACTTGACCGATCATCAACTCAGGAAGCAAACCCAAGTGACCACTGAGTAAGTCAACAGACAAGTGGAGCTCCAGGGAATTTTGACACCACAGCAGCTGACTCCAGAGGTCGGGCTCCAATGGGCAGGTAGAGGTATCGGACAGGCAGGTGATGCAGGAATGGGTATAGTCAAGAAGATGGCAGGCATAGTCACAGGTGTAGTCAGGTGCAAGCTGGTACAGAGGACATGACAGCTACAGACTGGTATGTGAACGCAGGATACAAGAACAGGTAGCATACACATATTAAGTCTCTGGGTAAATACAGGCAGGGGTGCAGGGTAAGGCAAGTACAGGCACTGGTATAGGCAACACGGGACCTGACACCTAGCTGGCTAGACAGAAAACAAGCTGACTAAAAGTGTTGATCACGAACCTCACCTAATGGGAGGATGCCTTATATACTCAGTGCCCCTCAGCCGTAGGCTGAGGGGCACTTACAGTTGGTAGGTCACTGGTCCTTTAATTGCAAAGCAAGAGCGCCGGCGCGCCTTAGGTGCACTCCAGGGCAACCTGTGCGGCATGCACAGAACCCAGGAGCGAGAGGCAGCAGTAGCACATGTGGACGGTTGAGCAGATTGGAGGAATCGCATGTCAGGGCTGCAGAGGTGAGTAAGCCGGCGTCCCTGCTGCATGGACGTCGGCAATACATCAAGAAATGAGAAAAACACCAATATTAATCCTCGAAATGACAGTCAAGACAGTTCACACATAGCATAATGCAGGCGTATTCCTGCTGTTGTGCGGCGCTTTTGAGCACTCGCGTAAACACAGTGCTAAAGAAAGCTGGACACGCCTTCCAGCAAAAGCTATGGCTTTTGCTAAAAGACGTGCAGACACGACGTTTTGGCGAGTATTTTTGCATGGGCGCTTTCACTGCAAAACTGCCTGCGCAAAAAGAATTGACATGCCAATTCTTGGCGTTTTTTGGCGCCGAGAAAACCGCCATGAAGTAGCAAAAGCGCTGCATGTGAACGTAGCTTAAAATTGTTCTACTAGTGTCTTAATTCAAAACTTTTTTCTGTGCTACTATTAGTCATAGAAGCTTCTTGAGTAGTTCGACTGGATCCTAAAATTTCTTGGAATTTATAATTTCTGGTCATCTTAGCTGAAATAAATTATTTAATATAATAGAAGATATATTTATCATTTATTTAATAGGTAAATTTGGGCAGACCACACCACCCCTTGTTGACTTTCTCAAGGACATTTTAAGGAGATACCCAGAAGGAGGGCAGATCCTAAAGGTAATTACTAGTTCCCATATGCTAAGCCAACAAAATCTCATTGTCATATACCTAAACGCTGGACACTAATCTTTCCACTCTCTTCCATATATAATTTCTTTCAACATCCTTGTTAAGCTTGCTGCATTTTGCTCAATGTCTACAATAAATCTATACATACAGAGCCAAAATCATAAATCTACAGTCCCTGACAAAAGTTATGTCGCTTATCCATGTTATGTAAATAAAAGCTTATAACTTGACGTTAAATTCCTCCATTGGTTTTATAAATTACTCTTTTGAAAGCTGAAACCCTCCGAAATGTGGTTTAGGTTAAGAAAATAAATTGGCATCAATGCTAAAATATTGATCATTTAATGAACACAGAATGGTCAGATTTTGGCAAGACAAAAGTTTTGTCGGCCACAGAAATTAATGTGATTTTCTAGCCAAAAAATAAATTACAAATATATGTTGCATAACATTGGTGAATGAAGTTGTGGTGCTATTGAGTCATATTTAATATTTTGTGTGACTTCCATGAGCTTGAAGGACTGCATCCATGCGGTTCAACAATGATTCATGCAATTTATTAATGAAGTCATCAGGAATAGCAAAGAATGCAGTCTTACATGCCTCCCAGAGTTCATCTAGATTCTTTGGTTTTGTCTTCCAAGCTTCCTTTTTCATCCTACCCCAAACCTGCTCAATGATGTTCATGTCTGGTGACTGGGCTGGGCAGTCCTTCAGCACTTTGATCTTTTTTGCCTGGAGGAACTTTGTTGTAGAGATGGATGTATGAGATGGAGCACCATCCTGCTGCAGAATTTGACCCCTTTTATGATTTGGAATGTAAGAAGTAGTTAATACTTCTTGATATTTTAGGCTATTGATATTGCCTTTCACCTTGCAAATGTGTTGCACATCCCCATACTGAATGTAACCCCAAATTTGGATCCATGCGGGCTCCAGTAGGTCTCCTGGAATATTTGCGGCGGCTGTGGTGTAATTCTACTGAAGATTCATCAGAGAAATCCACCTTCTGCCAGCGTCCATCTGTTTAGCAGGCTGTGGGACTTTGCAAATGCCACATGGTATTTTATTTGCCTTTTGTTTAGTGCTGGCTTCTGGGCACTGATTCGACCATGGAGGCCATTTCGAGACATAATCCTACAAACTGTTCTAGTTGACACAGAGACTTGAGGTGACCAGGCCTGCTGGAGCTCTGCTGCAGTGGAAGAGGGGCTTGCTTTGGATTTTCTAACCAACAAACATTCCTCCTGAGCAGTTGTCTTGTGGTGTCTGCCGGACCTGGGCTTGTCAAACACATCTCCAGTCTCTTCAAATCTTTTTTTAATTCTTTGTACTTGACGCTGAGACACTTTAAAGGTGCCAGCCACCTCTGCAGTGAATGTGGTCTTCAGAATCTTGATAATCAAAGCTTTGGTGGCAGGGTGGATTTTTGGCATGTTGTCAGAGCTCAAGTTGCAGTTCAAGAGAAGGTCTGGGGTGCTGGGTTTCTTTTTATACACACCCACTAATTAACCAATCATTTACTGAGCACAGATGAGGATGTAAACTAGAATTGGGTGCATTATATGACCAGGCAACAAAACTTTTGTCTTGCCAAAATCTGACCATTCTGTGTT
>JARQOC010000002.1:687365411-687564569 GCA_033576535.1 Allobates femoralis
TGTTGGATTTGCATTTGGCTGCTGATGGTAAGGTAAACAGAGGGTTTCTATGGGGCTGTATTGGCTTGCAGGGCGCTACGGCTCCAATTTCTAAGTCTTTAGCGGGTCCGGGAAACGTGGGTGACAGCCCAAGTGTGACCCTAGCCTTAGGGATTTTCTAAGTGTATTTTTTTAGTGAATTTCTATTTCATTCTTTTTTTTTGTAATAAATAAAACGCTTGTGCTGTTTCAGACATCCTTTGTCTATTTTTTAAGTCCTTTTTTTCTAAAAACTTGGTGTTTTGGAAGCCAGAAGTGGATAAAGATGTTTAACAGTCTGAACACATAAACAACAAAGTCTTTTTGCAACTGAAATTATTTGGAAGAGTCACTAAAGGGTTTTTGAGTGTGTTTTCAGGTGTTTCTTTGGAGTAGTCCCACTGAATAAGTACCTCAAGAAAACATTGTGTGAAAATACTAGCAATTCTCCCAACCATCTCGGATTCAGCGGGACTTTGAGGGGTCTGTTCAGACACATCGGGTCTTTGTCCTGACTTCCTCCTTGTCTGTGACTTGTCATTTCTTCGTAGCTCCTGCTCCTCAGAATTTGTCTCTCATCACTCACTGACATCAATTAAACAACTATCTTCTCTTGAGATCTGGCCTCTGTGGGAATCAAATTCCCAACTTTGCAGTAAGGAACAATCTCTGCACAATTACGGTATCTGTGTGTATAAGTGGGCCTTTAGAGCCACAGCTAGCACTGATCAGCATAGGAGAATTTTGTATACTTGAAGCTGGATTGCAGGATATGAACCCACAGGCAGATTATACTGGTACATAGAGATACATCTGTACATAGCAGTGTATTTCTATGGTGCCTGTATTCTATAGGTGAAAAAAGACAGTTTTTTTTGATCGTATAAAACCACTAAAAATAAAGAAAAACAATTACAGAAGAATGTCATTTTCTTGAGAGATCTGGTCTTCACAGGAATCAGACCCACAAACTGTATCATTCCAGGAAGCAGCAACTGAGTTACAACTTACATTGACAGGTATAGTAAGATTTTCTATACTTGAAGCCGCATTTCAGGCTCAAACTCCTTGGAGACACTTAGTACGTAGAAGTATATTTCTATGTCCCTGTATACTTGAGGGAAAATAAGGGTTCACTCACAGCTAGGTATAAATTCTGCAAGTGCAATGAGATAAAAAAAAATACATTGCACTCGCACCAATGTTGAACAATAGGGCAGAGCATATACCAAAATCAGTGCGCATGGAAAATCACAGCTTGCTGTGAGTGGCTGCATATGACAAGCCAATGGGTGCGAGAAAATTGAATGGCACATAGACCACACATGAACATGTGTATACAACGCGTTTCTATTATCATCTTTTACATACGCTGAAGAACTCTATGCAATGTAAATTTCAAGCTAGATGTCTTATTTTCAATAAAGCAATCTTACTGGATAGATAGATAGATAGATAGATAGATAGATAGATAGATAGATAGATAGATAGATAGATAGATAGATAGAGGTCAAACAATTTATATAGTGTCCCACAACCCTACATATTCTAAGCTTGCACTCTTTAGTGCTTTTCATGTGGTATGGTGCTTCGGGGCTTCAATATCTCTCCCTTTGTTAATGTAGTAACACTTTGGCGCTGGTTGCCACTGCACCTTTAATGTTACTGACCCACTATGAGATTCACCGTAATGAGGCAGTGGGCTTCATACAGCCTCATTAAAATGTTAACTAACAACCTCGTCTTCAGCTTTGTAAATTCAATGTGTGAGGTTTGGATGTGCGATCCATGTCTTTTTTGAACAGTAATAGTTTATTCTTTTTTTTTTTACATTTAGGTCCATCATCCTGTGTCTCTTAAATGTGAAGCCATCATTCTGTGTGTGGTGAGGCTGTAGTGTCATTATTACTTTTTTGGGGCACTTGGGACCATATTAAATGTTATCTGGGTACATTATAGGCAGCCTGTCATCTGATTCATGCTGACTAAACTGGGGGCAACATGAACATTTGCAGCAATGGATATTTTCCTCTGAGAATATTCAGCCTTTCAGAGAAAATATACTTTAAAGATCTGATCGAGTACCATAGTTTGAGACAATACTATTCCAAAACCCCATCTTGGCCTGCTCCTGGTAGCACTGCTAGAGGTGATTGATAGCTCTCTCCCATAGTGAGCTTGGTAAAGATCTCATCTCTGACTATGGTCCTTAAAAAGGTGAATAAAATATCATCTCTGCAGTCATGTAGCTATGCTGCCGTGGTTTGGGCAGCATGAGTCAGAGAACAGGTTCCCTTTAGGAATCGTTAAATTTGCGGGGGGAAATAAGGTTTTGTAACTGTCAAAAAGGCACAAAAGGAGCGTTACTGCTCCATATAAGGGAAAAAATGTGAGCATTTAATTTCTAGGACGCTGAGGGCATTATTATTTTCTTGAGCAACTTTACTATTTGGAGGGGGCAAAAAGGTGCTTGGGGCACAATGGTTGGCATTATTACTTTGTAAGGCACTAAGGAAAGCACTATTACCATGCCACATAGCAAGTCCAATAATAGAAATGAATACGGCCACAGCAGGATCAGCATTGGGGTATCAGTAGTATTAGAAGTTTGGGAAGGCAGGGAATAGAGACGGTATTTGAAATATGGGAAGTCACTCAAAGATGTCTTTGCTGTAAACTATGCAGAAGAGACATATCTGGAAGAAGATATTATGGTGGTCAGGCCCTGATGGAAAAGCCTGGAAATGTGAATGACTCCATCGTAAATTATGTCAGCTGTAAGTCACTATCTATAACTGTAATGTAATGTCTTATATGTTATTCAAGCCTGGTATCTACCACTATATGTTCACCGTATGATGGTAATGAGTCTTGGTCTTTGAATAGTGATTTTTTTCAGTAACAGCATCATCAGCTTGAAGTAAGGTGATTCCCTGTAGGGTATATATAAAAAAACAAATATGCGGTGCCAATGTCAGCGCATTACCAATGTAACTCTCTGGTGCCCTTTTAATGAAGTTTTATGCTCACCTCTTGCCATAAAACTTCAAGCATATGGTTTTTCCAAAGCCTCCTCACGCTTCGGAGATTTATCCGGGTCTGCTGCTCTCCTTGAATTGATCCTGTGTTGGGTCCTGCCATGGATTTCCACAGGCATAAAGGTTCAATAGGAAGTGATCCAATTCTATGGTGGCCGCGCTCCCCGTGGTAATGATTTTAAGAACTTCTTGTCCACAAACAAAATGTATTGCTCAAAACATACGAAAATATAAAAAATGGATACAACACGTTTTGGCGGGGACAACTGCCTTCATCAGGTATCTGAATAACAATACATATGACTCTTTGATTTATATGTAAAAGATAATTAGAGCTTGCTAGGTATTCACATGAGGGTGTGGGTATAATCACACCTGTCCAATCAGTCTCATTGACCGCTTCAGCTACAGTGCTTCATTACCGTATATACTCGTGTATAAGCCGACCCGTGTATAAGCCGACCCCCTACTTTTGCCCCAAAAATCTGGAAAAACCTATTGACTCGTGTATAAGCCAAGGGTGGACCCCAGCACAGGTATACAGCCCCCAGCAGTGTGGTATACAGCAGCCTCCCCAGTGGTATATACAGGCCCCCCCAGTGGTAGTATACAGCAGCCCCAGCAGCCCCAGTGGTAGTATATGGCAGCCCCAGTGGTAGTATACAGCAGCCCCAGCAGCCCCAGTGGTAGTATATAGCATCCCCAGCAGCCCCAGTGGTAGTATATAGCAGCCCCAGAGGTAGTATATAGCATCCCCAGCAGCCCCAGTGGTAGTATACAGCAGCCCCAGCGGTAGTATACAGCAGCCCCAGTAATCCAGGGCCCCCCCAGCCTTGCTCCGGTAACCTGTAAAGTAAAATATACTTACCACTGTCCCGCTGCGGTCCGCGCAATGACGTCATTGCCTGCGACGAACACAGGAAACCGGAAGAAGACGCATGAAGATGGAGGATCGCGGTGTCAGCAGCGACGGGCGCGGACGGCAGCAGGACAGTGATAAGTATAGTTTACTTTACAGGTTACCGGAGCAAGGCTAGGGGGGCCCTGGATTACTGAGGCTGCTGGGGCTGCTGGGGCTGCTGGGGCTGCCGTATTGACTCGCGTATAAGCCGAGGGGGGTACTTTTCAGCCCAATTTTTGGGCTGAAAAACTCGGCTTATACGCGAGTATATACGGTAAATGGTAAATACAAACATCCCCAAACAGCAAATCACTATACTAAAAACCACTAAGAACATTTACCAATAAAATTACTATCCACGAAGAATCTTGAATTACATAAAAGGAAACAAAAATAAAAGAAAATGTTTTAAAAAGTTTAAAAAATAAATAAATAAATACGATGATAAAGATTTAGGCTGGCTTCACAATACGGCAAGATCAGGTCCGGAGCTGTCCGGAATGAACCGCACAGCCCTGGATCCAATTATGAAACAGAACAAGTCCTGTTTTCTGCCAGATTTGGCAGATCGCTGCAGCAGGAGCTGAAATGTCAGGATCGCGGCTAGCGGGGAGTTGGCCGCAGTCCTGAAATCTCTGCAGGGGACAGATCCTGGTGCTAAAGTTTGTTGGATCCAGCACAATCCGGCGCCATATACTCCCATGTTAGGGGGCGCCGAATTGTGCCGGATCAGGGAGGATCCGATTTTGTCTGATTTTTGCCCCTGCACAAAAACGCTGCAAGCAACGTTTTTATGTCCGGGAGAAAAATCCAAATTCTTCCGGATCCTCCCGGACAGATGGAAACCGGAAGGCACATAGCTGCCATCCAGTTCCATCTGGCCCCATAGGACTGCATTAGTGTAAAATCGGGTCTGGGGCTGTAACGTTTACACCGGACAGCCCCCGGACCTGATCTTGGCCTTGATGTGAAACCGGCCTTAACAGGGTCCTGTAAGAAAAGGTCTAAAAGATTCCACACAATTAACTATCTCAAAATATAGAATGGCAAAAATGTTTTTATTTTATTACCATGGATGTTAACAGATTATATTTTAACATAGATCACAATTTAGGGATAAATGCAGTAGATTATTATCTCACAGAGATTGGTCTTGCAACTAAACAAAAGAGTTTTCTGTTGAACAATCTGGGATTTATTTTAAGGCATAATGTTTTCAGTTTTGAAGGGTCACTATACTTGCAGCGGCTCAGGACCGCAATGGGGATTCTTGTCGCCCCAAGTTTCTCAAATCTTTCTATGGGGTGATTCGAGTCCCCATCAATTGTAAGTAAGCTGGAGAATGCAAAGAAAATTCTTTTTATAGGTGTTTTATAGATGATTTGATAATTATCTGGAATGGTACAAAAGAACAAGCAATGGAAATGATAAATACGTTGAACAAAAATGATTGGGGCATTTCATTTACTGCAGAAATAAGTAACAAAAACACAGTGTATTTAGATTTGGACATTAGCCACAAGGGGACGTGTATCATCACTAAAACGCATTTCAAAAAAGTTGATTCCAACAGATTTTTGGATTTTAGAAGAGCCCATTACAAAAAATGGAAAGAAAACATTCCATGGAGTCAGTTTTTTCGCATTAGGGAAACGTGTACTGAAGAGGAAGACTATGAAAGGCTGTGGTCACACATAGAAATCCGTTTTTGGAAGTGATTTCCATGACCAAACCGTTTTTTTTGGGTGCTTTTTGAGCCTCCTACACCCCTGAACGTTTTTGGACTTAGTCATTTTTTGACCAAAATTCTCAAAAAAACGGATGCGTATTTTTAAGGCACCCCAAAAAAACGGATCCGTTTTTCCATAGGGCCCATGTTAAAAAAAAAAAAAATTTTTTTTTGAAAAATGGACCCCAAAAACGTTGCTAGTAGTGATGGGCGAATCCTAAATTACTCGGAATCGCTTGACTCTAGCGAGTCCGAGCACAGGACTCGCTACTCGTTGCGAGTCTAGCGAGTCCAATGTTAATGAATGGGGAAGCGAGTAATAGCGAGTAGTGTGAGATTTACAAATCGCAGATGTGTCTCGGAAGCTTCAGCCTGAAGCAATCCTAGTTTTGTCATTTATTTGCATTGCTCGTTTACTTTGTAAGTAATCGCTGACTCGCACAGATAAGATCCTGTCTCCTCTGTACAGGCTGCCATCTCCAGGGTCCTAGAGCCCGCCTGCTGCCTGATGTAGCAGTGCTGAGATTGTTCTGAGTCTGCTCATTCCCTGTGTACAGACATGAATGTCTGTGCACAGAGATGATGTAGCAGAGCTGAGATTGTTCTCAGTCTGCTCATTCCCTGTGTACAGACATGAATGTCTGTGCACAGAGATGATGTAGCAGAGCTGAGATTGTTCTCAGTCTGCTTATTCCCTATGCATAGACATCTATATTTATGCACAGGGGATGTAGCAGAGAGGACATCGCGTTTTGGACTGCGTCGGACGGAAGAGGATTTTTTTAATTAAAGATGGAGTCCCTAATGGCTTTTTTTTTTATTTCTAATAAAAAATTTTCCTTGTGTTGTGTTTTTTTTAAAACAATTTAATAGAAATTCATGGCGGTCATGTCTAATATTGGCGTGACCGCCATAAATTTCGGGCTTAGGGTCAGCTGATAATACAAAGCTGGCCCTAACCTCTATTACCCAGCGTGCCAGGGCCGCTGGAAGAGCGGGGTTCAGCGCCAGAGGATGGCGCTTCAATGAACGCGCCATCTTCTGGGGCGGCTGCGGGCTGCAATTTGCAGCGGGGGGTGCCCAGAAAGCTTGGGCATCCCTGCGCTGCGGATTCCAGCCCCCAGCTGCTTAGCTGTACCTGGCTAGACATAGAAATTGCGCGGAGCCCCACACATTTTTTTTTAATTATTTCATGAAATTCTGAGATTCTGACTCTGAGACTCTGGCTCTGAAATTCATGAAATAATAAAAAAAAAATGCGTGGGGCTCCGCGCAATTTCTATGTCTAGCCAGGTACAGCTAAGCAGCTGGGGGCTGGAATCCGCAGCGCAGGGATGCCCAAGCTTTCTGGGCACCCCCCGCTGCAAATTGCAGCCCGCAGCCGCCCCAGAAGATGGCGCGTTCATTGAAGCGCCATCCTCTGGCGCTGAACCCCGCTCTTCCAGCGGCCCTGGTAGCGGTGGCACGCTGGGTAATAAAGAGGTTAGGGCCAGCTTTGTATTATCAGCTGGCCCTAAGCCCGAAATTTATGGCGGTCACGCCAATATTAGACATGACCGCCATGAATTTCTATTAAATTGTTTTAAAAAAAACACAACACAAGGAAAATTTTTTATTAGAAATAAAAAAAAAAGCCATTAGGGACTCCATCTTTAATTAAAAAAATCCTCTTCCGTCCGACGCAGTCCAAAACGCGATGTCCTCTCTGCTACATCCCCTGTGCATAAATATAGATGTCTATGCACAGGGAATAAGCAGACTGAGAACAATCTCAGCTCTGCTACATCATCTCTGTGCACAGACATTCATGTCTGTACACAGGGAATGAGCAGACTGAGAAGAATCTCAGCTCTGCTACATCATCTCTGTGCACAGACATTCATGTCTGTACACAGGGAATGAGCAGACTGAGAACAATCTCAGCACTGCTACATCATCTCTGTGCACAGACATTCATGTCTGTACACAGGGAATGAGCAGACTGAGAACAATCTCAGCACTGCTACATAATGTCTGTGAGCAGGCGGGCTCTAGGACCCTGGAGCTGCACAGAGAAGACAGCTGGACTCGGCTCGCAAAGAAACAGCAGTTATCTGCGAGTTTCCCTGCTATCACTGGCACAGTAGCCAGTGATTACTCGCACGAGTCTAATGCAAACAATGGCAATCCTAGTTTTGTCAGCGTTTCTGACAAAACTAGGATTGATATTGATTTGCATTGGACTCGTGCGAGTAATCACTGGGAAACTCGCAGAGTACCGAGTCCTGCGAGTCCCTTACTACTCGCCGAGTAACGAGTCCTAGCGAGTAGATTCGCCCATCCCTAGTTGCTAGCAACATTTTTGGCTCAAAAACGGACATAGCAATGTTTAAGTGCAGAAAAAAACGGACAGGGTGTTTATTACATCCAATCCATTTTTCTATCAGTTTTTGGACTTAAAAAAAAAAATGCCAAAAATGAAGCCAAAAACGGACCAAGGGCTTATGTGTGACCCTAGCCAAACCCGGGCTGACATCTTAAAGAAAAGATTTGAGGAAAAGAAATTAGTTCATGCCGCACATGAAAAAAACAGGGCAAAAAAGCAGGAGGATAGTTTGAGCAAAAAAGAAGGGGAAGAATGAGGTGATTTTTTAAAAAACAAATGATAGAGAAGGAGGCAGGTGGAAATTTAATTTTATCAGGACTTTTAATAGGGAGAATAAAATGATACACATGATTCTGAAAAAGTACTGGTATATTTTAAAACGGGATCCGATTTTGGGAAAATGTCTGTGTGAGGAACCAGGCATAACATTTAGGCTGGAAACACACTATCCTACTTACATGCGAGTCTCTCGGTTGAGACTCGGATAAGTGACCCTGAATGGCCTCAGCCTCTCTGGTTCTGTTCTATGCGGGGCTGTCAGGTTTTGTCTGGTGTCTCCTGCAAAATATCTGACAGAACCTGATACACCAAAACCGTGGTGTGAAGTCACCCTTATGGCAACTTTACACGCATCAACAGGAAGATAGAAAATGGCAGTTGTCGGAGACAATTGTACCTTTTACCTTCAAAACACTTTGCTGATACCTGAATTACACGCAGCCACTTCAAGGTGTTTTGAAGGTAAAAGGTACAATTGTCTCTGACACCTGCCGTTTTCTATCTTCCTGTTGCCGCGTGTAAAGTGGTCATTAGAGTTTGTGGATATCTTTCCCTCAGATTTGGAGAAATAAAAGAAAAAATTCTCCATCTTCTCTATTCTGTCAGTCCGTGAAAATGGAACTGCACTCTGATGTTATCCGAGAGCAGATGGATTTTTATCATGGACTCACGGCAATCCGATTCATGGAGTCAAATCATGCATGGTGTGATTTTTTTCTTTGCTCAACAAACCACTCGGTCCAAGGAAATAGTCGGAGATGTGCACAGCCCCATAGAATAACATTGGTACGAATGCAATCTGATGTTTTGTCAGCAACCGGACTGGAAATGTGTCTGTCTGCACAAGTGCTTAGGGTGTGCCACCATAGTAGTAAACATGGCTGCCTGGATTAGCATATAACTGAGGTGTGTTTTATACCATTGATGCTGAATTACTAGAATGTTATCAGAATGTACAAATATACAATTATTAAGGGTCTATTTACATCATGATGGAGTCTTTAATTAAACCTATATGCCCCACATATTTATTTTTATATAAGATTTTAATGTATACTATTGATTAAGCATACTGTGGCAAAAATCACTCCTAGACCCAGTAACAGAGGGGGTTCCTTTTTATTAAAAAAAAAACTCAAAAATGTATATATGATAGTATATGGATTAAATCTAGATCTACTATATGTATTGGGAAAAAAATGATATTCCTGGAGCTATAAAAAAGACAATTGATACATAAGGAGAGTATTTTAATGGTGGTCCAAACAAAGAGGTGTACAGCACAATACATTTTGGTTGTGTAACTCATGTTAATACGTAGTATGTTCTTAGGGAGCCAGAATTAAGAAGATTAAGAAATGCAGGAAAGTGACCCACATCGGTATGTGGATAGGAGCAGCCGCGCTTGTACAATGCGGTATAAACCGCTTTCCAGGGTAGCGCTTTCTTTCTACTAGATATTACTGGTCCTAATATAAACAATTTATTTCACACATACACCGAATACTACACTGAACCAAGAATGGAGTTTTCCAGGCAAAAATGATATTGTTTACATACATTGCAAGTCACTGTATATCCCATTTAACTAAACAATTCATATTCTATAGAATCAACATCTTGTGGAAGTCCACTTAGGGGGTATTTTGTTTGGTCCATCTTTGTCACATGCCAAACATTCCTGTTGTGCTATTTAACGCCTCACAGTTTTCTGTCGGTCACCCATACATCGCCTTTTTGCTATTTTATATATGTATAAATATTTATGGACATGTGACACATGCAAGGGTCAAATCAGGGCCTATTGTGTGGATTAACCACAGATTCCTTCTTAAAATGTATTTTTCATCGTCACGTAATTAATATTTCATCATATTAGCCATGTTTTGCTCCCATTTTTATCCATTTGATTTATAGTGCAGGCTGAGTTAGTAAATGATGCTGTGTGATTTCTACATTGACATTAATTCAATGGTCACTATCCACAAACGTTGCATAAATCACAAATGCAAGTTGACATAAGAAACTTTACATTATCTCTTTCTTCACTTATGAGCCATTTCTTTTCTTCCCACTGCCCTTCCCCTCCAAATGCATGTAAAATTCATATTGTTAACAGGGCTGTGGATTTGGAGTCAGCATTGTGGAGTTGGAGTCGGTGTCCATTTTGGTGGAGTCGGAGTTGGATTCAGGGAAATTGAGGAGTCAGAATTAGATGTTTGGCTTACTGTGAGGTGCTCTGACTTTTTGCCATATCTGCTGTCATTTTTGGTTTGCATCTAGTTTTTCCATCAGCCATTTTGCTTCCTGTTCTGCTGCTTCCACCATGCCGTCAATCAGTATGGAGCTCTCAGCCTCTATATTCCCACCCAGTCCTTGCCTCTTGCCCATTTAAGCAGCCTCAGCTGTTCAATCAGTGATTCTGAATCCTGTATGCAGCCTGTCTGTAGTCTGGTCTCCTGAAGTCTTTTGGCCATTCTATTTGGCCGTCCTCTACTTGGATCCTTGGGACCCATGTGTACATAGTAACCCTTTTGCTTGCTGTAGAAAATTACAAGGAAAGTAAGAGTGACTTTAAAACTATTTTAGGAGACTTATGCTGGACTTTAAGATTTATTCCTGCTTGCCGTGTTTTCAGCCTCTGCATCTGCAACTGTTTTTAATCCTGCTCCTGGTTTGTGTACTTACTTGTATGAATTAATACAAGAATTTTCTAAGCAAGCCTATGTTTCCTGAGTTCCCTTGCACCCATGCAAGGGAGAGGTGAAAATGAGGGAAGGAGAAGGGAGAGGAGAAAAGGAGGGAAGAGAGAAAGAAAGGTAAAAACAAGCAGACAATGTCCCAACCTCTAATAATTATATTACATCAGAGCTGGATTATTGGATACAGCTCTGAACTTCAGTATATGTCCTATGCTGCTATGTACTACACAGAGACAGGAGAGCAGGAATCCTTCATGTCTGTGTATGATGTTTACGAAAGATATAGATGCTGGTCCCCGCCCACTAGCTCAGAGACATCTGATAATTACATTTAGAGATTGCTGAGGGGAAAACTGGTATACAGGACAAGATACAAGTCATGTAGTGGCCAAAATGGTGTTAAAGAGAACCTGTCACCCCACCTGGCGCTTTCTAAAGTGAAAGCACCACTGAATGCAGTGTGTATGGTGCATTCAGGAAAGGTGTGTACCATGTCTCTACCCCCTGTAACCAGAAAAAAACACTTTGTAAATTTGACAGTTAAGGACTCCGATGGGTCTTAACTGATGAGATCATTGATGCTGGCACGGTCCTCACCACTTCCTGCCTGTGTGTTCCGCCTCTTCCCTGTGTGTTCCGCCTCTTGCCTGTGTGTTCCACCTCCTGCCTGTGTGGGACTCTCCTCCTCTTCGGTGCCTGCGCCTAAGCGTGTTAATTCTCGCAGGCATACACCGAGGACTTGTTGTCAGTGGAGCCCGCCAGAGCCCGCCCTGTTAAATGTTATGCTGTATGTGGGCGTCACACGCATGCGCTCTTACAGCAGCCGGGCTCCAACTGACACCAAGACCTCGGTGTGCGCCTGCGTGAATTGGCATGCTTAGGCACAGGAGCCGAAGAGGAGAAGAGTCCCGCACAGGAAGGAGGCGGAACAAACAGGCAGAAGGTGGAACACACAGGCAGGAGGCGGGGAGGACCATGCCAGCGGCGAGGACCTCGTAATCAGTTAAGACCCATCGGACCCCTTAACTGTCAACTTTACAAAGTGTTTTTTTCTGGTTACAGAAGGTACAGACATGGTACACACCTTCCCTGAATGCAGCATACACGCTGCATTCAGTGATTCTTTCACTTTGGAAAGCACCAGGGGTTGACAAGTCCTCTTTAATTTTTTAATCCTCATATACAGACACATGACAGCTTATTTTCAAAGTTCAACTGAACTTTAATTTACAACATTCTGACTGGTTACTCTCACCTCAAGGAGAGCTTTCAATAAAATAAAAACAAAATTGGGTGGAAGTTTAATTTCGCCTAAATAACTGTTTAAATATAATCAAATCAGCTCAATATGAATTATATTTTCATTTAATTGAATACAATGGTGGAGCAAAGAACTCTCAGATCCCTCCTCCATCGATCAGACTAGATAGGATCTGCAGATCAGGTGACATTCTCAAGTCATGTGATGGAGGCAAAGACATTCTCAGCAGAGAAGCAACACACCCAAGCAAGTAGAATGGTTGTATGTGTGGCGCCCCTCTGGCAGGACGTCACAGGGAGGTATTGCACCCCGCACAGAAGTGTTGTGGTGTCTCCGTAGTCGTAGATGAGGAGGAAACCCAGAGACTGCACACAAGCACACTCATAGGACACCTTAACACAGGGGACTGGTATTCAGTAGGTCCCAGGGGGTGGAGCCTAGAAGAGCGGGAGACGTGAAGTGACAGTTACACACAAGTCAGTCAGACGTTGACAGAAGAGGAGAAAGGATGGACGCAGGGGACCCTGCAGCCATGACAGGAGGGCACTTCTAAGGAGAGAGGTGACCCAGACAAAGAAGGGGGGCACTCCAGGTCTGGTTGGAGCCATCTGTAGTGCTCAGATTAACACTGGTATTCTGGAGCCGAAGCGGTTTGATTAGGTTTAGCCCAAACTGCAGACCAGCACATTGTGGGCCCTCACAAGGGATCCACAACACTCACCAAGGAGCCTATCCTCTGTCCCAAAGGTAGATTCAAGATGCCAAGAGGTAACAAGGACTTAAGGCAACAGACCCGGGAACCAGTAACCAGACTCTAGTGTGGGAGAGAAGCGACCTGGAAAGTAGCCGGAGGAACATCTCTAACAGACTCTGTAAAAGCCTCCAAAATCTACAACTACAGCCCTCAGTGAACTCGACTGTACCGTGTACCCTTATCATCTGGTACCAATAAAGAATGGTTTGGCTAATCTGGTCTCTGGCATCAATTATTCATCGCCGAAAAGGCCCCTATAGAATCAAAGAGCCAAGGACTACGCATCCTCCTCACTGCCCTGAGGTAAAGCTCCGCCTGTGAGGAGCTGTACTACTAAAGCTGCTTCACCATCACCTCAAAGGCCGGCTGTAGCGCTGGTAACCACATTACCAGGTACCACAGGTGGCGTCATGTTTCCCTATCCCCAAGTTCCCCCTCATGCCTATTAGCCAATTGAGTGCCCAGGGCACGGAACCGGGACCTGACCAGTCGTGATCCCACCGTCCCGGTATCCGAGTAACCCCTTCCCTGCTGGCCCGACTCATATGTGCATATTTTAGTGTGTGGAGTACATAATTTTCTGTTTTTGGGGAACTGTGGGGGAATAACATTGTGTGGGAAGGGGATGGAGGCATAATACTATGTGTGTGGTGGGGAGGCTGAGGTGTGCATTATACTATGTGTTAGGAGGCAACATGAGGAACATTATAATGTGTGTGGGGAACATCACTCTGTGTGTTGGGGGGAAATATGAGGAGAACCATGCTGTGTGTGGGGAGAATGATACTATGTATTGGGAGACAATATGGGGAGCATCATACTGTGTGTGGGGAGCATCACTCTTGTGTGTTGGGAGACAATATGGGGAGAATCATACTGTGTGTGAGGAGAATGATACTATGTATTGAGAAGCATTGTAGTGTGTATTGGGAGGCAATGTGGGAAGCATCGTACTGTTTGTAGGGAGGCTATATGGAGAGCATCATACTTTGTATTGGGAGTCAATATGGAGAGCATCGTACTGTGTGTAGGGAGGCTATATGGAGAGCATCATACTGTGTATTGAGAGACAATATAAGGAGCATCATACTGTGTGTAGGGAGGCTATATGAAAAGCATCATACTTTGTATTGGGAGTCCATATGGAGAGTATTTTACTGTGTATTGGAAGGCAATGTGGGAAGCATCGTACTGTGTGTAGGGAGGCTATATGGAGAGCATCATACTTTATATTGGGAGTTAATATGGAGAGCATCGTACTGTGTATTGGGAGGCAATGTGGGAAGCATCATACTGTGTGTAGGGAGGCTATATGGAGAGCATCATACTGTGTATTGGGAGACAATATAAGGAGCATCATACTGTATGTAGGGAGGCTATATGGAGAACATCATACTTTGTATAGGGAGTCAATATGGAGAGCATTGTACTGTGTATTGGGAGGCAGTGTGGGAAGCATCATACTGTGTGTAGGGAGGCTATATGGAGAGCATCATACTGTGTATTGGGAGTCACTATGGAGAGCATCGTACTGTGTGTTGGGAGGCAATGTGGGAAGCATCGTACTGCATGTAGGGAGGCTCTATGGAGAGCATCATACTGCTTATTGGGAGACCATATAAGGAGCATCGTACTGTATATTGGGAGGGACCAACATCTGAATATTAAACAATTTATTTGACAAGATATACAAGGAGGGACGTACACAAGAAGAATAGACAACCCATATGAGGTGTCTCCTGTTGTGAGTATTAATACATAAGTACAGAATATATAGTCAAAAAGTGAGTCAATGATGGTACAGCAAAAACTGACATGCAGGTAGAACTTTACTGACTAAAATAGTCGCTACAAATATTTAATTGATATAATGTAGGAATCATATTATCCACAAAAATATATATATATAGCCAGTGGACAATAAAGTGCAGGTGCTTATAGCTATCTTTATAACCATTTGTAGTTAGGACTATTTTAGTTCAGTAGAGCCACCAATGCTAAGCATCCAAAAAATTAGATTGTATCACATTTAGTAATGCTTAATTCTAGTACAATATTACCCATAATAAGTTCTGACCCAAAATTTGAATCAGAGGTATCAGATGCAGCACATCAGAAAAAACAGCCAGCATAAAAAAAACATCACATAATTGCAATGGTGTAACAATCTCACCAAGAAGTATTCACAGCCAGGAGACACACACCCTGATGGCCATTTCGTGTCCTTCGTCACTAAATGTGATACAATCTAATTTTTTGGATGCTTAGCATTGGTGGCTCTACTGAACTAAAGTAGTCCTAACTACAAATGGTTATAAAGATAGCTATAAGCACCTGCACTTTATTGTCCACTGGCTATATATATATATTTTTGTGGATAATATGATTCCTACATTATATCAATTAAATATTTGTAGCGACTATTTTGGTCAGTAAAGTTCTACCTGCATGTCAGTTTTTGCTGTACCATCATTGACTCACTTTTTGACTATATATTCTGTACTTATGTATTAATACTCACAACAGGAGACACCTCATATGGGTTGTCTATTCTTCTTGTGTACGTCCCTCCTTGTATATCTTGTCAAATAAATTATTTAATATTCAGATGTTGGTCGCTTGTATTTTTGGTATCCCAATTAAATTAGCGATTTATCTGCCTCCATGGTGTATACTCCTCTGCATATGGGAGGTTATTGCTTAGTATCTCGATGAAGTTGATAATTTTGTATATTGGGAGGCAATGCGGGGAGCATCATACTGTGTGTAGGGAGGCTATATGGAGGGCATTATACTGTGTCGGGAGCATAATTGTGTGTTGGGAAGCAATATGGGGAGCATCATACTATGTGAGTTGGGGACTGTAAGGGCAGTTTGTGCCTCTTTCCTGTATTTCAAAGTTGAGTGGTATGAAAGACATTTATTTATATTGAGCTGTCTCCAATAGGGGGCACTCACGAGACAGTTCCTTTCGTTTGGAAACTGCTAGTTTGCCTATTTTTATTTTATTATGGATAATAATTTGAAAAAAGGATAACAATTAACTGCAAAATACATCTGCAATAACAATATTAATAATTATGGTGTTTGTTAAAGTCATTGTTGCTATGATAAAAATGTATATGCAGTTAACAATCATCAGTCATTTATTCCATCTGAATTGCTGTATTATTTTTCAGCTATAACATTTTGAACAATGATGAGTATTGTAACACTGAAGTATGAAGCACAGGTCACACAAGGCAAAAGTATATGTGTGTCTTGTAATGGAGATGGTAACTTGGCAAGGTGTTCACATTTTTTTTCTTGGACCAGAAATTAAAAAGAAATCTAAATGTGACAAAATGAGAATTAATAATGCTCAATAATAAATCATGAAACGCAAAAAAAACCTAAATTGATCATTCCTCCGAATTGTTGATAGGAATTTTCAGTGTGAATCTAGTTGTGGGTTTCCGAGCACTCACATTACACCGTGCACACTCTGAACAAAGGAGCATTGTTGGAGGGCTTACGTCTTTGCGTGCAGGGAATAGGCCATAGAATGAATGCTTATGTCAGAGAATATGAAGACGCCGGGCCCAGATACTTTCGATCATGCTATCGTTTTTAATGTTTTGGATTTTCTGGAATTTAACAGCAGCTGAAAAGTGTCAAAACTGTTTAAGTATGTGTGCAATCATCAGCATGCAAAATAAAAACAGCCTGGTCTAACTGGGGAAGGTAGATAATAGAGCCTGAGAAACTGGAAACATTTACACTTGGCATAAAAAAAGAATTCTTTAAAAACGTATTATGGGCTGTGAAACTCATTAATCATAATATTTCAGGACGCAAACGTACACAGACACGTCCATCAACTGCTACAAGGGCAAAAACGAGTTGTATAGCGATGGCTGTGGATTGGAAGGAAATATGCTTTATTTTATGATCTTCATTAGGATATAACATTATAATTGATGACTATGACTATGCCTATAATTGTAAATGTTTATGATGTTGAATATATATATATTTATATTATATATATATATAAAAAAAAGAGAAAAAAAAACTGCACAGCACTCACAGACTAAATGTGAACTGGTGCCAGCAGGGACGCTGGGTCAAATAACTAGAAAAAGTTCTCTGCAGCACTCAGTTACTACCAATGACGTACAATGCTAACAAGCTATATGTATATGAGAAAAAAGTTTAAAAACTTACGTTTTTTCAAAAAACTTTTTTGTATCATATGGAGATGCTGGCTCCATGCTGCAATTGCACCCTCATTGACCACAGGTGATCTAGGGTCAAGATGGAGTCTGCCCACTCAGCGATAGGACTCATCAGACCTGAAGTCACTTTGTCGCAGTTGATGAGCAAGCAGACATTGGCCAATGTATGTACCAAGAACTTCAGAAATAAAAAGATAAGATTTTTGAGTTTTTTGAAAAAACGTAAGTTTTTAAACTTTTTTCTCATATACATATAGCTTGTTAGCATTGTACGTCATTGGTAGTAACTGAGTGCTGCAGAGAACTTTTTCTAGTTATATATATATATATATATATATATATATATACTCATGGTGGTTAGGAACTATCAGCGTTACCTTACATTAAAGTATTGTTACTAGAAATTCAGAAATAAATGTAATAAAAAAGTTAAAAATTCCTTGACCCAGAAACTGCAAAAACACTCATGCATGCCCTCATCATTTCCTGCCTTGAATACTGCAACCTCCAGCTCTCTTGCCTCCCTTCTAGCACACTTGCGCCCCCTCTAATATATCCTAAACTCTGCTGCCCAACCAATACACCGGTCTCTCCGAGATTCCTTACGCTCTCTTCTCTGCCAAGCCCTTCACTGGCTTCCCATTGCACAGAAACTCCAGTTCAAAACCCTAACTATGACACACAAAGCCATCCACTACCTGTCCCCTCAATACATCAGACATGGTCTCCCTGTAGTTACTTTCATACAACCTGTGATCCTCTCAAGATCTCCTTCTCTTCTCTAATCTTATTGCTTTTTCCCACAATTGCATACAAGATTTCTCCTGTGCATCCCCATACTCTGAAACTCTCTGAACCAACATATCAGATTCTCACCTACCATGGAAACCTTCAAAAGGAGCCTGAAGACCCACCTCTTTCAACAAGCCTACAAGCTGCAGACAGCCTCAGTCCACTAAACCACTGCACGACCAGCTCTACCCTCAACTACTGTATCCTCACCTTGTAAACTGTGAGACCTCATGGTCAGAGTACTCTCTCTCCTCACCTATTGTATCCTCACCATCCCTTGTAGACTGTGAGCCCTAATGGGAAGGGGCCTCTCTCCTCACCTACTGTATCCTTACCCAACCCCTGCAGACTGTGAGCCCTCGTGGGCAGGGTCCTCCCTACTCACCTACTGTATCATCACCCATCCCTTGTAGATTGTGAGACCTTGCAGACAGGGTCCTCTATCCTCACCTACTGTATCCTCACCCATCATTTGTAGACTGTGAGGACTTGTGAGCAGGATCATCTCTCCTCACCTACTGTATCCTCATCAATCCCCTGTGGACTGTGAGCCCTCATGGGCAGGAGTCTCTCTCCTTACCTACTGTATCCTTACCCATCCCTTGTTCCCTTGTTGACTGTGATCCCTCATGGGCAGGGTGCTCTCCCCTCACCTACTTTATCCTCACCCATCCCTTGTAGACTGTGAGCCATCGCGGGCAGGGTCCTCTCTCTTCACCTACTGTGTCCTCACCCATTCCTTGTAGACCGTAAGCCTTCATGGGCAGGGTCCTCTCTCCTCCTGTACCTGTATGTGCCATGTATTATACATAATTATTTTATTTGTCTATGTATGCCTGTTTCACATGTAAAGCGCCATCATGGAATAAATGGCACTATAATCTAATATATAAAGCTGAGTGTATGTGTGTATGTATGTATCAAGCCACGCCCACTCCACATAGCCATGCCCAGTCCACATAGCCCCACTCATTCTGCATAGCCATACCCACCTCATGGCCAACATCTCTATATAGCCCTGCTCAGGATTATGTGGAGGGGTGGAGCTATAAAGGGGCAGGGCTATACATGAGACAGTGCTATGAAAGGGGGGCTATGTGTAGGGGTGGAATTATGACTGGGTGGGGCTACTGGGAGGGGGGCTATAATACATACATGCATTATCATATATGAGCATTATGACCATATAAATGGACATTACGCCTGGGCAACGTTCACTCCACATAGCCCAGCAACTTCATACCTCCACCACCTTAGTAAGTTTTATTATACTCACCTCTGATGCTGTTTCTGTACCAACAGTGTCTCTCCTGGGATCATGTAGCTGTGTGACATCTTGCAATCCAACCAGCAACAGCTTCACTCTTCCCCCACCTTCGAGCATATTGCATACTTCTGGAGAAAATAAGAGCAGCAGCGCTCACTTTTTCCGGATGTAAGCGATTCATCCAAAGGCAGGGAAAATGAAGATGCAGCTTATTGGATGCCAGTATCGGGTGGTGTCACACATACATTATCCCGGGAGAGACACTGCTGGGACAGCCTCAGCATCAGGCTTGAGTATATGTTTTATTAATTTAAATGGTGAAAACATACAGATTGAGAAGGTGTTGTCCGAGCACAGGACAACCCCATTACCACAATGTTCAAGCAAGCAGTGATTACTGTCTGTTTATAATCAGGGACAGACCAGGCAATTACTCCAGTATCTCTCTACCACTTAGACCTCAACACATATTGTATCTTAACAAGTGTGTTATTTTTCATAGTAATTTTTTTTATAAATTAACCCCTTAACGACCTAGGACGTTGTGCAACGTCCTGTGTTTCTGCCTGTTAACGACCCAGGACGTTGCACAACGTCCTGGCAGATTAGAGCTGCTGCAGCTCCTGTGAGTGGGGTCGCTCAGGTGTCACAGATGCTGCTGCTCTGTGACAACCTGTAGATGACCCCACAGGGGGTGGATTAACCCCCCCATGCCCAGGACCCCTCCGATCGGCAGTGTAAAAGTGAAACTGCCGATCGGAGGAAATCATAGGGATTCACCCCTCCAGATCTGATTGGAGCTCTCCAATCAGATCTGGAGGGGCGGATCGGCAATGCCTACCCCTCCTCAGCCCCCTCCAGCTCCAGGACTGTCCAGGGGGCCCCCCCCGTTCCCCCCAGCCCGCCCGCCCCCCTCTATTATAATGTATCTGCCGGCGGGCTGCACCCACGTGCGCCCGCCAGCAACACTGCCTGGTCCCCTGCTCCAGTGCTCCCCCCCAGGCTGCCCCCACCTCCGGGCCCTGTGCCTGGCCCCCCCCTCACCTCCTGCGGCGGGCTGCACACGTCGGTGCACCCGCCGCTGCTGCCGCCGCCGCCGCTGCTGCAGCTCCTCCTTCTCTGCCCGGCCCGCCGGTCTGTGGCCCCGCCTCCTCTCCCGGCCTCCTCCTGCTCATCGGTGGAACGAGGGAGGTAAGTATGTATGTATGTATGTATGTGTATGTATGCATGTATGTATGCATGCATGTATGTATCTATGCATGTATGTATGTATGCATGTATGTATCTATGTATGTGTGTGTATGTATCTATGTATGTATGTGTGTATGTATGTATGTGTATGTGTCTATGTATGTATGTATGTGTCTATGTATGTATGTATGTGTATGTATGTATGTATGTATGTGTATGTATCTATGTGTATGTATGTATGTGTGTATGTATGTATGTATGTGTATGTATCTATGTATGTATGTGTATGTGTCTATGTATGTATGTATGTGTCTATGTATGTATGTATGTATGTGTATGTATCTATGTGTATGTATGTATGTGTGTATGTATGTATGTGTGTATGTATGTATGTATGTGTATGTATCTATGTATGTATGTATGTGTATGTTTGTATGTATGTATGTGTATGTATGTATGTATGTGTATGTATCTATGTATGTATGTATGTATGTATGAATGAATGAATGAATTGATGGTGGGTGAATGGATAGGGGGTGCATGCGTGGACGTGAGCGTACATGAGCGTGCGTGGACGTGAGTGTGCGTAGACGTGTGCGTGCGTAGACGTGTGCGTGTGTGGACATGTGTGTGGACGTGTGCGTGCATAGATGTGTGTGTGCATAGACGTGTGCGTGCGTGGATGTGTGCATAGATGGATGTGTGCGTAGACGTGTGCGTGTGTGGACATGTGTGTGGACGTGTGGGTGCATAGATGTGTGTGTGCTTAGACGTGTGCGTGCGTGGATGATGGGTGCATAGGTGGATGGATGGATGGGTGCAACAAGGGATCAGGTGTCCTCTTGTTGTAGTCTCTGGGATCATAGTCATGGTGCACTGTATGACAGGTCATTGTCATACAGTGCACCATAACTCTGACCCTAGAGACTGTAGGAAGAGGACACTTCATCCCTTGCTGCAGTCTCTAGATTGACCAGAGGCGATCGAGCGTCGTGGGACCTTCGTTGTGGACTACGTCGGATCTTTATAATAAAGATGGAGTCCGAATTTTGTTTGTGTTTTTTTTTCAAATAAAAAGATTTTTCTATGTGTGTATTTTCTGACTATTTACCAGAGATTCCTAATGGCGGGTCTAACATTGGCCCTATATTATGAATCTCGGGCTTAGTGCCAGCTGACAATAAAAAGCTGGCATTAACCCCTTTATTACCCAGTTTGCCACCGGCACCAGGGCAACTGGAAGAGCATGGGTACAGCGCCAGAAAATGGCGCTTCAATGAATGCGCCATTTTCTGGGGCGGCTGCGGGCTGCAATTCGCAGCATGGGGGGCCCAGAACGCTTTGGCCTCTCCATGCTGCGGATTCCAGCCCCCAGCTGCCTAGTTGTACCTGGCTGGACCAAAAATATGGCGGAGCCCCATGTCATTTTTTTTTCTAGAATTAGTTCTAGAAGAAAAAAAAAGGGCTTTGCTGTATTTTTGGTGGCTAGCCAGGTACAACGAGGCAGCTGGGGGTTGGTGGCAGTCTGTAGCTGCCAAGTTGTACCTGGCTGGACCAAAAATATGGCGGAGCCCCACGCCATTTTTTTCTAGAATTAGTCCTAGAAAAAAAAATAAAAATGGGCTTTGCTCTATTTTTGGTTGCCAGCCAGGTACAATGAGACAGCTGGGGGTTGGTGGCAGTCCGTAGCTGCCAAGCTGTACCTGGCTGGACCAAAAATATGGCGGAGCCCTACGCCATTTTTTTTCTGGAATTAGTCCTAGAAAAAAAATAAAAATGGGCGTCGCTGTATTTAGATGCATAGTGAACACTTTGAACCCCCAGGTGCTTCACAAATTGATCCGTAAAAATGAAAAAAGAAAATTTGTGTGAAAACAAATGTACTTTTTCCTTATTACGAATCAATTTGTGAAGCACCTTGGGGTTCAAAGTGTTCACTATGCATCTAGATGCATTCCTTGGGGGGTCTGGTTTCCAAAATGGGGTCACTTGTGCGGGAGCTCCAATGTTTAGGCACACAGGGGCTCTCCATACACGACATGGTGTCCACTAACGATTCCAATAGTTAGCGGACACCATGTTGCGTATGGAGAGCCCCTGTGTGCCTAAACATTGGAGCTCCCCCACAAGTGACCCCATTTTGGAAACTAGACCCCCCAAGGAACATATCTAGATGCATAGTGAGCACTTTGAACCCCCAGGTGCTTCACAAATTGATCCGTAATAATGAAAAAAGAAAATTTGTGTGAAAACAAATGTACTTTTTCCTTCTTACGGATCAATTTGTGAAGCACCTGGGGGTTCAAAGTGCTCACTATGCATCTAGATGCATTCCTTGGGGGGTCTAGTTTCCAAAATGGGGTCACTTGTGCGGGAGCTCCAATGTTTAGGCACACAGGGGCTCTCCATACACGACATGGTGTCCACTAACGATTCCAATAGTTAGCGGACACCATGTTGTGTATGGAGAGCCCCTGTGTGCCTAAACATTGGAGCTCCCCCACAAGTGACCCCATTTTGGAAACTAGACCTCCCAGGGAACGTATCTAGATGGGTTGTGAACATTTTGAACCCCCATGTGCTTCACAAATTCATCTGTAAAATTGAATAAGTACTTTTTTTTTCCATAAAAATTTTCTTTTTCATTTTCACAGATTAATTAGTGAAGCACTGGGGCATTCAAAATGCTTACCACCCACCTAGATAAGTTCCCTGGGGGGTCTAGTTTCCAAAATGGGGTCACTTGTGGGGGATCTCCAATGTTTAGGCACACAGGGGCTCTCCAAACGCGACATGGTGTCCGCTAACAATTGAAGCTAATTTTTCAGTCAAATTGTTAGCGGACACCATGTCGCGTTTGGAGAGCCCCTGTGTGCCTAAACATTGGAGCTCCCTCACAAGTGACCCCATTTTGGAAACTAGACCCCCCAGGGAACTTATCTAGATAGGTGGTGAGTATTTTGAACCCCCAGGTGCTTGACAAATTCATCCGTAAAAATGAAAAAAACACTTTTTTTTCCATAAAAATTTTCTTTTTTCATTTTTACAGATTAATTTGTGAAGCACTGGGGCATTCAAAATGCTCACCACCCATCTAGATAAGTTCCCTGGGGGGTCTAGTTTCCAAAATGGGGTCACTTGTGGGGGATCTCCAATGTTTAGGCACACAGGGGCTCTCCAAACGCGACATGGTGTCCGCTAACAATTGAATCTAATTTTTCAGTCAAATTGTTAGCGGACACCATGTCGCGTTTGGAGAGCCCCTGTGTGCCTAAACATTAGAGCTCCCTCACAAGTGACCCCATTTTGGAAACTAGACCCCCCAGGGAACTTATCTAGATAGGTGGTGAGCATTTTGAACCCCCAGGTACTTGACAAATTCATCCGTAAAAATGAAAAAGTACTTTTATTTCCATAAAAAATTTTTCTTCATTTTTACAGATTAATTTGTGAAGCACTGGGGTATCCACAATGCTCACCACCCATCTAGATAGGTTCCCTGGGGGGTCTAGTTTCCAAAATGGGGTCACTTGTGGGGGAGCTCCAATGTTTAGGCACACAGGGGCTCTCCAAATGCAACATGGTGTCCGCTAACAATTTGACTGAAAAATCAGCTCAAATTGTTAGCGGACACCATGTCACGTTTGGAGAGCCCCTGTGTGCCTACACATTGGAGCTCCTCCACAAGTGACCCCATTTTGGAAACTAGACCCCCCAGGAAATTTATCTAAATGGGTGGTGAGCATTTTGAACCCCCAGGTGCTTCACAAATTCATCCGTAAAAATGAAAAAGTACTTTTTTTTTCTACAAAAATTTTCTTTTAGCCTACATTATTTCATTTTCACATGGGGAACAGGATAAAATGAATCCTAAAAATTGTTGGGCAATTTCTCCTGAGTACATCGATATCTCATATGTGGTCATAAACCACTCTTTGGGCGCACGGCAGGGCTCAGAAGGGAAGGAGCGCCATTTCACTTTTTGAATGGAAAATTAGCTCCAAAAGTCAAATTGCGCTCCTTCCCTTCTGAGCCCTGCCATGCGCCCAAAGAGTGGTTTATGACCACATATGAGATATCGATGTACTCAGGAGAAATTGCCCAACAATTTTTAGGATCCATTTTATCCTGTTCCCCATGTGAAAATGAAAGAATTGAGGCTAAAAGAACATTTTTGTTGGAAAAATTAAAATGACCATTTTTTCCTTCCACTTTGCTTTAGTTCCCGTGAAGCACCTGAAGGGTTAATAATCTTCTTGAAGGTAGTTTTGAGTAGCTTGAGGGGTGCATTTTTTGGAATGGTGTCACTTTTGGGTGTTTTCTGTCATGTACACCCCTCAAAGGGACTTCAAATGTGATGTGGTCACTAAAAAAAATGGCTTTGTAAATTTTGCTGGAAAAATAAAAAATTGATGAACTTTGAACCCTTATAACGTCCGAACAAAAATTTTTTTTTTTCCAAAATTGTGCTGATGTAAAGTAGACATGTGGGAAATGTTATTTATTAACTATTTTGTGTCACATACCTCTCTGGTTTAGCAGAATAAAAATTCATAATTTGAAAATTGCTAAATTTTCAAACATTTTGCCAAATTTTTAATTTTTTCACAAATAATCGTAAACATTATCAACCTAAATTTAATACTAACATGAAGCCCAATATGTCACGAAAAAACAATCTCAGAATCGCTAGGATCGGTTGAAGCGTTCCAGAGATATTACCTCATAAAGGGACACTGGTCAGAATTGACAAAAATGGCCTGGTCATTAAGGTCAAAATAGGCCGGGGGTGAAGGGGTTAAGGGCCCTTTCACATCAGCGTTTTTTTAAATTTGCGGCAGATGCGGTGAAAAAAACGCATCTGCCGCAATTACCGCATACCGGCTGCACTTGCGGCGCGGTTGCGGTAAACGCCATGCAAAGTATAGGCGTACTTGCGGCAGGTGCGGCAAGTGCGGTTTTGCACTTGCGGCAGGTGCGGCCGCGAAAAAAAACGCGGTCAGCCGCGGTTTTTTTCACGGCCGCACCTGCCGCAAGTGCAAAACCGCACTTGCCGCACCTGCCGCAAGTACGCCTATACTTTGCATGGCGTTTACCGCAACCGCGCCGCAAATGCAGCCGGTATGCGGTAATTGCGGCAGATGCGTTTTTTTCACCGCATCTGCCGCAAATTTTAAAAAACGCTGATGTGAAAGGCCCCTAAGTCAGTATTTATAACAGTTATATATGCACTGTGTAGCAGCAATGTAACGTTAAGAAATGTTATAGTCCAGATCCCCAGTCTTAGCCTCTCACCTAGCCAAATCATATCTCATACTTTGCACTGACGAGGATCAAACACTCCGAAACACCGTGTCTACAAATTGAGAATATGATTTGGCTTATATCCTTGGTCATATGATAAGGCTTATTAGACGGTCAATGTTGACCTTTAAGATTGCTACTACCAATACGGTAGGTGATGCATGAGTTCAAGTCCTCTTTAAAGAGGCAATTTGCATGTAGTGCATTTTATGGTGGCATTATTCAGATCTTATGTAGTATTATAATTTGGACAGCATAGTGAAGGAATAGGAGCAGTATGCTCAGAGGCCTCTAAAGATCTTGTTAGGGCCCTGTGTAGAGATGTTAGCGGTCATGCGATAGTTTAAGATGCCTGAGGTCTACAAGAAGCGAATGTGGCTGATAAGTATTAATAAACACATCCAATGGATATCTTTGGGTTTCCTGTTCCCATATCCGAAAATCAACTTTGACCTTCAAAATTTAGAAAGCCGCTCGCCCAACTGTAATAAACGCACTAAACCGGTTTAATTTTCTGAAATCAAACAGTCTCATCGGCCTTGTGAAGTATATTAGACTTGATGTCTTTGGCTTTATAGACTTTTGTATTTGCCAGGGCTACATTGTCTGAAGTCTCAAACTGAAAATTATAATGTTACTTGAGAAGAAGTATAGAGCCTTTTGTGGGATCGGGGTAGAACACATGATGTAATCTTAACTCTATTCACAGGTGTTATACTCAATTGTGCCAGTGCAGGCACCTGGTTTTAATGTTCAATTTGGCTCGGATTCAAGAGAAAAAAAAAATCCTACTGTACTACTACTGGGGAAAACCGAAAATAAAATAACATCCAAGTTATGTCGGGAAAATCCTTAGGAGCATTAAAACATTAGTAAAAAAATATAGTAACTTTCTTCTCTAATGCTTACAATGTGTCATTTTTCCATAAAGCCAGAGGCTACTTAGAACCTTGGTTTGGTAATGAGTAACAGAAGATGGCAGGTGTAAAGTGCAGCCCGTTGACATTGTGGTATAGAAGTCCTGGTACAACGAGCAAGATTTCCATATTCCATTTTAAGTAGACGCCAAAACACATAGCAGAGCGCTGGTGTACAATTACTAGGGGTAGTAATTGGCCGGGACTCTCAAAGTCATTGCCGACGAAGATCAGACACGTTAAGGAGCCACAAGCTTTAAGTTCTTGTTCCCACCTGACTGACCTAATCTGGGAGAATACGGCGCAGAACAATATCTCATCGTGTCGGCCGGTTCAAGGACTCTACTAGTAGCAAATTTAACCCGCCCCTTGAGAACTTTTTTTTTACAGATTTATTTTCTCACATGACAAAAGCGTTTTCCTCTAACCATTAGAGGTCTGTAGCGTGCCATATATCCATATGAAAAGCTTATGAGCAAAGTTTCTGAAAGGTACGTCTAGACAAAAAAAAGTATAAAACAGACTTTTATGCTCCTGTCTGCTCGCACTGGAAGAATCTTGTTTTTCAACTTTGACAGTGATCGGTAGTAAAATAAGACTCTGGTTGGGGTGCTGACCTCCTGTAATTGAAAAAAAAGTGGCAGATTGAAAGTAATTCATGCCAGGAGCTCCAGTGTGGAAAATGAGCGTCACTTTCACTTACCGTAAAGGTACAATGGGACTAATTTACAACTGGAAAGCATGGTGCTAACAAGCACTTAAATTGTGTTACCTTCTGGTGCGTCACGTGTCCTTCCTTCGATCTGGGATCTTGCACGATGGGGACTTCTTGTATGACTTTCCAGAGCTAAAATTGCAATTGCAAGGTTGTTAAAACTTACAACTCTAAAAATGAGCAGATTGTGTACAATGTGCATAAAAAAATGTTTTAACTTCTGTTAAAGGGAATCTGTCAGTAGAATCAACCCTCGAAAAGCCATCTGTATGGGCATGTACATCATAGGAGGCTGATATATAAGGATACCTTTATATCTGTAATCCCATGTCTTATTCCAGAGATATCCATAATTTTCTTAATATGTATATGAGCTGTAATATATGGGATGGATATAGATCTCAATGAGAATCTGCTTCCAGGGGGGCGTTACCAGTGTGAGACATATAGATCACAAGAACAGACTGTTAGGCTGGTTCACTCAGCCGCTTTTTGGAATCCGTGTGATTGCAGCTTATACTTAAACGTTTTCAGAGCCACACAGGAATTTGCGGGTGCATCCAGTTCTTCCCGTTTCTCCCTGATCCGGGAGTTCAAGGTTTATTCAATGCAACAAAAATCGCAAAATATTGCAACTTTTGTTTCCGTGTCAAAAACCATGAACACCAAGATCTGGGTTGAATTAAAATGTGGCTCTATGTAACCCGAATCCAGCGGACTCTGGATCCCACTAGATTCAAATTCAGGTTTTTGAACTAAGTATGCCCAGAATACAGTTCTAAATGACATTCCCACTAGGGGGCATATCATTGACAACCGGATCCTACAGAAAAAGGAAGGAAACGGGATATTCCCACACCAGTATTATCACTGATCTGTGAGACTGAATATTTATAATACCGGTGTGGGTGCATCCCATTGCATCATTGTGGGGAATTCTGGGGGAATCTGGGTGGATGCAGGTTTTTCCTCATTCCACCAGATTAAAAAAAATGGCTGTGGAAACCAGCCTTAGATATTACATGTCTCACACTGGTAATGTCTCTTTCCTTTACAATAATCCCTCCAGGCAGAATCTCAGGGAGATCTTTGTCCGACCAATGGATCTTAACAGCTAATTTACATATTTTAAAAAAATGTTGGCTACTCGGAATAACATCTAAGTTCACACGTCCAGTAATCATCTGTGAGAAGAGATCCAGCAACAATCCGTTGGCAAAAAAGTTGTGCAGATAGAACTTTTTTGTCCATTTTAAATAACTTATTTCAGCTGGGTCTTTTTTTTTTAATATTTGAGTCTATGGAAAATGGACACGTTACCGGATTGAAATTTATCTTCTATTTAAAACGGATCAAGTAAAAAAAATGGATCCTTTACAAATGAAAGAAAAATGGATTGCTAATTAACAGATCCACTTTCTGTAGGTTCCAATGTTAAATCAAGTGGATCTAGCTGAAGGCAAGTATTTAGGAACGGACAGAAAATTTGGGTCTGTACAACTTTTTGCCAATGAATCGCTGCTGGATCTGTTCTAACGAATGATTACTTTACATATGGACTTGACCTAAGACATCAGAACTCAAATATCGAGGTGTTGATGTGTCACGTATTGACTGCCTTTGCTGTCACGTATTGACTGCCTTTGCAGTTCTGGAGTGTTGCTGCTGTGCTATTTAATTGAGTTTTTTTCCTTAGTCTGCTTTGCAGGTGGAGGTAAAGGTGAGCTTTCTGCTCTCCCAACCTTCCCTCAGGCCTTAAGTAGTTCTGCTTCCCAACACCAGATGTCACAGATTTAGTTCATTCTAATCTAGGACCTGTGCTGCGCAGATGTGATTCTGGCGCAGCTGCTGTCGTCCCCTTCTTTTGGAGTGGTGCCCTTTTCCTGGTCCGTGGGTGAAGGTAGGGGCTCTTAGCTGAGTGCAAGTTGAGGATTTGAGGGATAAGATCAGGGGCGTAACTACAATAGGTGCAGGGGTTGCGATCGCACCCGGGCCCTGCAGCCTAGGGGGCCCCAAAAGTCCCTTTGGCCTATAGAAAAAGACTAATACTATTAAAGATTTGCAATAATTGGGGGCCTCGTTGGAGCCTTCGCATCGGGGCCCCTGGGCCTGAAGTTACGCCACTGGATAAGATGTTGGCCCAAACCTCCTCACCTTCAGAGGTACCTTCGGAACAGGACTAGTCAGTGACCCCAAGTCCAGGGCCAGACTAGCCTCCCAGTCACCCTTGACCGTAATCACTTCCTGCTCCATTCACCACGTCCACTACACAAGTGACAGCATGACATTCCATTTAAAAAAAGTATGTATCATTCCTTGAATTGTACAGAGGGGAATTGACTCCATTAACTTTTCCAATACATACAAATATATATATCTTCTGCTCTTTATCACATCTTCAAATCCTTAAATAAGAAAAATGTTAAAATAATGTAATTTTTTGTTAGGAGCACTACAGCTAGAATTTAGTGCTGTAAAGACAAGGGTATTTGGTACATACCTTTTTTGCAAAAAAACGTACTTAAGCCATTCCATCGTGACAAGGTGACCCTCTACGGAACAGCCCCTACACTAAGCATATTATGACCTGCTACTGTGCTTATTGACCTCACAAATAAGTGACCCACACAGGGGTCTTTGGGAACTCGTTATCCAGGTATTTACTGTAAGGGAATGTCACTGGTGGCCTGCCCAGGCCCGTAGCCCTGGGGGTCGCTGAACCAAAAGGGGAAAAATAAAAGGATAAAGTCTCATAACGCTGCCTGTGGAATCTGGTGAAGGCACCAGCGCTGCGGCAGACCTCCAGGGATGATGGACGGGCTGCTTGGGTAGTACTGCTCCCCACAGACGGAGCAGGGTCCCCGGGGCAGTAACAAGGTGATGAGGTTTGCACAGGGAGGTGGTTAGGCAGCCGGGCTGCTGCTACAGTCTCTAGGCCGAACAGGTTCAGAGATGGAAAAACTGACACACACTGGGAATCATTTCTGTAGCTTTACTGGTGTTATGCAAGGCACTGTCCAGGGTACGTTCCAGGTGGTCGGAAAGCACTTCTGGATTTCGACAATGAGTGATGGATAAGGTCTCCTTGTCTCCTTGTCTCTTTTCCCTTGGTGAAGTCCCTTGACCTATGTAGAACTAGGCCTGACCTCCTCTGTGTCTCTCTTTCACTCGTGTTGTAGTGTCGAGAACCTTTGTGTGGGCTACCGCTACGACTCTTCCTGCAGTCCCTGGCTCCCTCGTTGGTTGCGTTACAGGTGTCCAGAAGACTGGGGTCTCCTCGGTGAATTGGTCTTTTCTGCTGGGCTAGATGCTGTCCTGCAGACTCGGACTCTGGTGTCCGGCTTGCTTTCTGGTGTGAACCGGTATAGCTCCTGTGCCTCCAGTCTGCTCCTTTACTCTGTCTTCCTCACGCCTTGCCTTCAACCTCACTCTCAGGCCCTCGCACTGGCTAGGCTGGTCTACTGGCTCGGGCATAGTGCGGCTCCGATACACCAGGACGTCTTCAGAGTACTGCTCCGTACTGCACAGACTAACTGACTCTTCACAGTCCTCTCTGGAACTGTGAGGCGGTCGATAGGGTAGAGGGTACTCTGGTACCGGGGCTGATGGTGGCTTTGATGGGGAATCACGGCTGGTCGTTGCCTGGTCCCATGCCCTGGACTCTCAATGGCGGGGAATGGCGGGGGATAAGGGGATTGGTAATGTGACGCCACCTATGGTACCTGGTAACGGGTATACCAGCGCTGCTTCCGGCCGCTGAGGTGATGGTGGGTGCAGCAGAGTGTGGTACAGCTCCCCACAGGTGGAGCTTTACCTCAGGACAGTGGGGATCAGTGGCGTAACTACCGGCATAGCAGCCGTAGCGGTCGCTTTGGGGCCCGGCGCTTGTGGGGGGCCCGGACCCAGCGCCGCTACGCAGCCGCTGCTATACCGGCAGCTGCGCCTGCGATACATACAGGGGCGGACTGGCCCAGCGGGCCCCGACACTTTGGGACCACGCCCACTAAGCCCCGCCCCATACCCCCTGGGTGCTGTAGGGGGGGCCCGGACGGAAAGGGGGGGCCCATTGGTCCCCTGAGTGCCCCCACATGTCATACAAGGGGGCCCCTGACCGCTGCCCCCACACGCTATCCTCGGGGCCCCCAGACCGCCTGCCCCGGGGAGCCGCTCCATCTAGACACTGCGGGCACGTCCTGGTTCAGTGCCCTGGCCCTGAGCCGTAGCCTACACCCGCGGCCTCTCTGCAGTCCTGGCGGCTGAGGCTGCACCATCCACCTGGTGCGCTCCTCCTCGCAGCAGCCCGGACCCTCGTGCGGCCAGCCCTGCTCGCCCCCGCCAAGACGCCACCGGTAAGTGCGTTGCCGGCACTTCCGCTCTCCACATCTCCCCACCACCGCTGCAGGTCCCGACCGCGGCCTGTACAGCCCCACTCCTGGGCCCCTGTGGCGGTGCCTGGCCCCCCCACGGCACTGCATAGCCGCGGGCTGCGGGGGACAGACGGTGCTACCCACGGAGCCCACCGCAGCCTGACTAAAGTTGAGGACACAGTGGGGCCAGCAGCGCTACCCTCGGCTCCCTCCACAGCGGCGCGGGGCTGTAGGCTGAGCAGGGATCAGCGATGCCGCATGCAGTGCCCTGCCTCCGTCGGTCCCCCAGCCTGATGCTCCACAGCAGTCCTTGGCCTGCCACAGCCTGCTGACTGTTCAAAGGTGCCCATCTCCTACACCATTACCTTGGGCCCCTGACCACCTGGTCTCATCTGACCCCCCTGCTGCATGGACACACCCTGCCCTTACTCACCCTGTCCTCACACACTCACCCTGCACTCACACTCTCCTTGTGCTCACACTCACCCAGCGCTCACACTCACCCAGCGCTCACACTCGCCCAGCGCCCACACTCACCCTGCCCTCACACTCACCCTGCCCTCACACACCCTGCCCTCACACTCACCCTGCCCTTACACACCCTGCCCTTACACACCCTGCCCTTACACACCCTGCCCTCACACACCCTGCCCTCACAGCTGCTGCGTCCCCCCGCTCTCCATTACCGGCGGGCAGTCGCGCTGATCTGCCTGTCATGTGGGCTGTAACCGGCGCCGCTCTATTTCCTGTATCGCCGGCTACAGCGTCACACTACATGACAGGCTGTGGCTGCGATCAGCGCGACTGCCTGCTGCAGGTAATGGAGAGCGGGGGGCCTGTATATACCACCACCAGGGGCTCTGTATACCACCACCAGGGGCTCTGTATACCACCACCAGGGGCCTGTATATACCACCACCAGGGGCCTGTATATACCACCACCAGGGGCTCTGTATACCACCACCAGGGGCTCTGTATACCACCACCAGGGGCCTGTATATACCACCACCAGGGGCCTGTATATACCACCACCAGGGGCCTGTATATACCACCACCAGGGGCCCTGTATACCACCACCAGGGGCCCTGTATACCACCACCAGGGGCCTGTATATACCACCACTGGGGCCTGTATATACCACCACTGCGGAGGCTGCTGTAATACTGCTGGGGCCTGTATATACCACTGGGGAGGCTGCTGTATACCACTGGGGCTGCTGTAATACTGCTGGGGCCTGTATATACCACTGGGGAGGCTGCTGTATACCACTGGGGCTGCTGTAATACTGCTGGGGCCTGTATATACCACTGGGGAGGCTGCTGTATACCACTGGGGCTGCTGTAATATTGCTGGGGCCTGTGTATACCACTGGGGAGGCTGCTGTATACCACTGGGGCTGCTGTAATACTGCTGGGGCCTGTATATACCACTGGGGAGGCTGCGGTATACCACTGGGGCTGCTGTATATACTGCTGGGGCCTGTAAGGGAGTGTGTCTTGAAGGAACGTGTCATTGGGGGGGCGTGTCTTGGAGGGGGCATGTCATTGGGGGGCATGTCTTGGAGGGGGCCCCGTTCAAAAGTTTGCTATGGGGCCCTGCCAGTTCTAGTTACGCCCCTGGTGGGGATTGATGAGGGGAGTAGTAGTTGTGTCTTTACAAACCAGGCGGTGAATTGCAGTGGTTAACAGGCACACACACAGTGATGGTTGTTTCAGTACCTTTTACTGGTGACAGGGTAACAGGTACAGTCCAGAGAAATAACCAGGTCTTGGGACTTCCACCTTAGAAAGTTATGAGGCCTCCTCTATCTTTGTGCTCTGCGGTGTGGGATGAGTCCTGCCTGTGCTTGAACCCACCGCTCCTTCTCCCTCTCAGGGCTTTGCTCTCAACTATGAGGTCCTTCTGCGGGGTCCCTGTTTCTCCTATGGGCCCTTGTCTTATACTTGGTCAGTTTTAGCATCTCTTTCTTGACTTGCTTCAGGGTTAACTCCTCCTGGTTCTTCCGGGCTTTTGCTGTTACAATAAATGCTGGCAGCGTCGGACTCCGGTGTACGGGTGTAATATTGAGAGACCTTAACTGGTTCCCTTTCTTGATTCCCTGTTACCTCGACTAGCCTTCGACCCTTTCCCTAGGGTGCAACACAGTGGTCTGTGGTCCCTGGTCCTGGGCCTGGTTCCTTCCCAGCAACCAGCTCCTCACTCCTCTGACTCTCTACTCGACTTCTTGGGACTGACTCCTCCCCTCAGGCCTGCATGTTTTAAAGGGGAACTGGCTTAAGGCAGCCAGTAGGGCTCCCCCTGCAAATCTGGGGTGGAAGGTGTGGTGTGCTGTGCGAACCAAGGTGTAATTCCCTCCTTGCAAAGGAGGATCCTGTGGCAATCCCCCGCAGGGGTGCCACAACTGCACTACCTAACTCCGCCCCCAGCACCGGTATGTATAGGGGATTTTGCTTAAGGACAGCAAGTGGAGCTTCCCTTACAGGTCTGGGGCAGAAGGTGTTGTGTGTGTAAGGGTACCTGTTGTGGAAATCCGTCCATGCTTTAGGTGGTTCTGTGGCTACCTGTAATGGCAGGGTGCCACATAAGCACAGTAGCAGCTCATAATATGCTTAGTGTAGGGGCCGTTCCGAAGAGTGTCACCTTGTCCCAGTGGAATGGCTTAAGGACGTTTTTTGCAAAAAAGGTATATAACAAGTACCCTTGTTTTTACAGCACTATCTTTTATTTATTTATTGCAAGGTATTTGGAGATACTTTACACATACTTTTTTTTGTTTTCTAATTGTTATTTCATACAATTTGGCATTGGTAGTGAACTTGCTATACAGGCGTGTTCACATTACTGCTTTTTCTGTCTCAGCTTTATTTCCAAATTTTCCTGAAGTATGGAGATCCTGCAAAAAAAAAAAAACAGCTGTCTCAGTCTGAACCGGTAGTTGGTCCTGGCCTGCCAATAACAACAGCAACACACGGCCTCCCAAGAGGTAAAGCCCGTACTACACAAGTCCAGACATCCAGCCAAGACCACAGTTTTTATATAGTGTGCCAGATTGTCCAGAGTCAATCCCATGCTCACAACTATTGCCCATGCCAATCTGCATAGCTGCAGACAGAGAAAAGGCAGGGATACTTACCAACACCAGATCACAATATTAATGCACTACAGGATGCAGCAGGCAGCACAAGTGCAAAAAAACCCACTGATGAACAACTACCGTGTTTCCCCGAAAGTAAGACAGGGTCTTACATTCTTTTTGTGGCCAAAAGTGGCCCCCTGTCTTACTTTCGGGGGGGGGGCCTTACATTGGAGGCCCCACCATCCATCCATCCATCCACACACTGCAGCCATCCATCCACACATTCCCACACATACAGACAGACACATGCATACACATATATACACATATACACACACCATACACACCACAGACACCACACACACACATAGCACCGCTTCTTACCGGGTCCGGTGTGGGGTCCCCGATGGTCCTGTGCCGTCCTCTGTGCTCCGGTCCGGTCCCCGAGATGATCCGCTGCCGTCCGCCGTGTTCCGGCCTCTGACGTCAGCGCCGCTATGCTGATTGGCCCACACTATGACCTGGGCGGAGCTAGGCCTGAACTCCGAAGAGCAGGGACCATGGAGCCTAGGACCGGCACCGGAACACGGCGGACGGCAGCGGATCATCTCGGGGACCGGACCGGAGCACAGAGGACAGCACAGGACCATCGGGGACCCCACACCGGACCCGGTAAGAAGCGGTGCTATGTGTGTGTGTGGTGTGTGTGGTGTGTATGGTGTGTATATATGTGTATATATGTGTATGCATGTGTCTGTATGTGTGTATGTATGTATGTAAACCCCCCCCCTGTGTTTCCCCGATAGTAAGACCCCCCCACCCCCCTACCCTGCCTTACATTCGGGGGGGGTCTTACATTAGCAGACCCCCCGTCCCCCCCCACCCTGTCTTACTTTCGGGGGGGTCTTACTATCGGGGAAACACGGTAGTCGCACACCTACCGTTCTTAGAGGGAGACGTTGCCTAATGTTATAAATGCACTAGGGCTTGCATAGGATGCTAACCACAGAGATACGTGTAGTGCGCAGTGTTTGACCTGCAGCCTATAGGTCACATTAGAGACCATCTTTATTTGTCTTTGATCTTGCAGTCAGGACATTTGTAAACCAGAGTTTCTATCCAGAATTAGAAGAAATGTTTTATGTGTTTGAAAAACAGTGCCACGGCTGACCACAGGTTGTTTATGGTATTGCAGCTTAGCACCATTCAATCCTATAGTGCTAAACTGCAATACAACATACAGGTGCATCTCAATGAATTAGAATATCATCAACAAGTGAATTTATTATGGTAAGTCGATACATAAAGTGAAATGTATATATTAGGGCCCTTTCACATTAGCGGTTTACGCTGATGTGTGGCAGATCCAGCAGGTGGCACCGTATCTGTCACCTAACGGCCGACTTGCGGCCCGGATCAGGCAAGCCCCATGAATTGTCTATGGGGCGTGTGGTCCAGTACGGCAAGTGCAGTTCTGCCAGATGCAGCAGATCCGGCACTTGTGGCCACGAAAAAAAACCCCGCTGCAAGCGGCATTTTATTTTCGCGGCCGCAAATGCCAAATCTGCCGCATCCGGCAGAACCGCACTTGCCGCACCGGACCGCAAGCCCCATAGACAATGCATGGGGCTTGCCGGATCCAGGCCGCGAGTCGACCGTTAGGCGGCAGCTCCGGATCTGCCGCACCTCAGCGTAAACCACTGATGTGAAAGGAGCCTTATATAGAGTCATTACAAATAGAGTGATGCATTTCAAGTGTTTATTTCTGCAAATTTGATGATTATGGCTTACAGCCAATGAAAACCCAAAGGTCATTATCTCAGAAAATTAATGTAGGGAGGATGAAGGGTCTGAGGGATAAAATATGACCTAAATAGGTATCAGAGGCTTCACCTTGTGTGGTTGTGACAGTCACAACCACTACACCATGTTACAAATTATTATGCAAATGATCTTTTTCTCTGATTTTCCTAAATGGTCAGTGCAAATGACAGTCAGTGTAATAAAAGTCATCACCCGTTAGAGTATACATCGAATTTTAATGAAGAAACTTCCCAATGATAACAGTATAATCTTCAAAATTAAAAAAAAACTCTAAAAGCAATGTTCCAAATTATTACGCACAGTAGAGTTTCTAAACATTTGATATGTTTGAAAGAACTGAAAATGCTCATTTGTTGAATTTGCAGCATTAGGAGGTCACATTCACTGAAATATAGAAAGCTATTTAACTCCAAAACATTCTAACAGGCCAAGTTACATGTTAACATAGGAACCCTTCTTTGATATCACCTTCACAATTCTTGCATCCATTGAACTTGTGAGTTTCTGGAGAGTTTCTACTTGTATTTCTTTGCATGATGTCAGAATAGCCTCCCAGAGCTGCTGTTTTGATGTGAACTGCCTTCCACCCTCATAGATCTTTTGCTTGATTATACTCCAAAGGTTCTCTATAGGGTTGTGGTCAGGGGAAGATGGTGGCCACACCATGGGTTTATCTCCTTTTATGCCCATAACAGCCAATGACACAGAGGTATTCTTTGCAGCATGAGATGGGGCATTCTCATGCATGAAGATGATTTTGCTCCTGAAGGCACGTTTTTGCTTTTTGTACAATGGAAGAAAGTTCTCAGTCAGAAACTCTATATACTTTGCAGAGATCATTTTCACACCTTCAGGTACCTTAAAGGGGCCTCCCAGCTGTTTCCCAATAATTCCCGCCGAAAACATGACTCCACCTCCTTGCTGTTGTCGCAGCCTTGTTGGGACGTGGTGGCCATCCACCAACCATCCACTACTGCATCTATCTGGACCATCCAGGGTTGCTCGGCACTCATCAGTAAACAAGTCTGTTTGTAAAGTTGTGTTCATGTATGTCTGGGCCCACTTAAACTGTTTCTGCTTGTGAGCACTGTTTAGGGGTGGAAGAATAGTAGGTTTATGCACCACAGCAAGCCTTTGAAGGATCCTACACCTTGAGGTTCGAGGGACTCCAGAGGCACCAGCAGCTTCAAATATCTGTTTGCTGGTTTGTAGGGCCTTTTTAGCAGCTGCTCTCTTAATCCGATGAACTTGTCTGGCAGAAACCTTCCTCATTCTGCTTTTATCTGCACAAACACATCTGTGCTCAGAATCAGCCACAAATCTCTTCACAGTACAATGATCACGCTTAAATTTTCGTGCAATATCTAATGTTTTCATCACTTGTCCAACGTATTGCACTATTTGTTGCTTTTTGGAAACTAAATATCACAGGTATCCGAGATTGATTTCAGTGACCAAAGAACCCTGAGACACAATACCATCAATGGGTTTCATTGAAAAAAAAACCCTATGACACTTGAAGCCAATTTGCATAATAATTTGGAACATGGTGTATAAAAGCTGTCCCCAGTGTGGTGCATATAGAGTAGGGAGAATGAAAATTTAAAAACCACGCCACAGTTTTCATCGAGGCATCTAAGGGTGAATATAATATTGATTAATTAGTCAATGCCGCGTTGACTAATAAATCAATATAATATTCACCCTTTCATGTTTAGTGAAATAAGGCAGCATGGTTTTTAACCCTTCATCCTTCCTACTTTAATTTCTTGAGATAAGGACGTTTGGGTTTTCATTGGCTGTAAGCCACAATCATCAACATTAACAGAATAAACACTTGAAATAGATAACTCTGTGTGTAATGACTCTATATATGTGTTTCACTTTATGTATTGAATTATTGAAATAAATTAACTTTTTGATGATATTTTAATTCATTGAGATGCACCTGTAGCTCGTAGACAGTTGTGGAAGGTTTTTATAATCCTGGACAACCCTGTAACTTTTATGTATCTAATGTTAAAAGTGCCTCACATTTATGTATGTCTGATAGTGTTAGTGCTTTCAAGACATTACTTCAAGGTATGCAAAACTGAGCACAATGCCATAACAATGGCAAAAATGATGTCATTTGGCAAACTGTGTACAATCTGTAGTTAGATTTCTGATAGGACGCAGGAAGCAAACATTGGATTAATGCTGTAAGTACATCAATTGAGTCAACAAGAGGGATAAGTGCAGCAGGTTTAAAATAAAGCCATGTTGTAATAGGCAGTTTAGCTCTAAAGATGTACTCAAGTGGGCTCAGGAGGAACATGAAAAGGCACTTCTATGTGGCAGGAATAATCGGAGTAACTTCCAATCCGGTACTTTCTATATTTATACACAGCTTTAATGCTGATTACCAGATACATAATTCATAGACAAGGAAGCGCGCAGAAATCAACGCCCAGATATTACCTTCACCCATTACACAATATGCAAAATAAAAAGAGTCACCCACTTATAGAGATAGCGAAGTTTCCCCGAGCATATTCGCCAATTTCAAATTCCGCATGAACATTGCAGATTCCTTTTGTGATCGGAAACCCGAGCAATTTATCAAACAATCTCAGAACGCGACTTTGTTTGGGGATAAAAGTTTGAAATTTAAAAAAGGCCCTAAAACTTTCCCTTATTGTTAAGTGGCAAAACACTCACCGGAAGACCCAGTGACAGGGAACAACACCTAACCATTTGGTTGGGAGTGTTCCCAGCCATCGATCGGGTCTACCATTTTTTTTTAACCTGTATAATTTTTTACAACTTTAAAATATTTTTTAAGCTTCCAGTAGCTTGCAGATGTTTTTGACACTCGCAGGGTGTGATTTTTTGAAACAATGCCAGATGCGGCAGCAGCTGTGAAGTCCAGCTATCTCTAAAACATCTGTATAAGGGTACCGTCACACATTGTTCCATTTGTACACAGAAACAAAATAGAACAATGTGTCCATGATTTCACAGCAACCAGCAAATTGCCAGGGAAATTGACCTTAAGAGATCTTAATATTTTATTGAATTTTTAATTATTATTATTTTTTTTAATTATTATTTTTTTTGGGAGAGCAAACCTTTATTATTGCAGAGGTTCAGCAGCATGCAAGGCCGTCTCTTCTACACTTATGTGATAGCAATTCATATAAAATAGCATATGGCCATTTTATGTTTTACATACATATTTAAAGATATATTTATTAGTCAACAAGGAAACAACAAAAGTAAGTTGAGATGAAAGAATTTCAACATATACATAAATTATAAATATAATGAATGCATAGTATACAAATTCAGAGAAGAAATAAATAATATAAGAGAAAAAACAATATAGACAAAAGACATAAGTCGAAGAAATAAAATAACCAAATATTTACAACTGACACGACGATTATGAGTATCTAAAAAAAACAACAACTAAATAGCTCTTAGCAAACTAAGTACAATCAAAATGATAAATGGAGAAATTCAGGCTAAATTAGGGCAGATGAAATGTAAGAGTCGGTATATACATTTGAACCCAACTCGCCCATAAATCTAAAACTAAATTGATCAGGGACTGGACATCTAACCAAAAGGAACGTAACTTTGAGCATGACCAAAATATATGACGGACAGATCCCACTAGTCCACATTTTCCCAACATAAATTAGAAACAGTAGGGTCTATCTTATGCAGTTTTAAAGGTGTAAAATACCACTTGGTATATACACACAAGTTGGCTTCCACTGTGACGAAGTAGGAGGTCAACATTATTAGGTAGTGTAAAATCTAGACGTGGGTTGTTTAAAGTCTCATGCAGTAAAGTCCAAGTAGGTCTGTCAGATTCAGGTAGGCTGAAACGAGAAGAGACAACCTCAAAAGAGGCTAACCTCTCACCATCAAACACGTCAGACACATACCTAATATTCCTACTCTTCCAGATAGTCAAATTAAGAGATGGACACAACCAGGAAAAAATATCTATTGGGAGCCAGACAGGAGAAACTGGAGAGAAGATGGTTTTAGAGGTCTGATTAAACGTCCTCCAAGCCTCGATAGTGGCCTTAAGTGGGGTTTCTAGGGGAAGTCTCTTTTTTGGACTAAGGAGGTATAAAACAATAAACAATGCAGGATTCTGTTGCTTCATGATGGATCGTTCTATATTTACCGAGGATGGTGAATATTCAGTACTCCACCATCGTTGTTTTACATACATAGTCTTACAGGTCTGTTTACACTTATAAAACACCATACTATAGATATTGCTTCTGAAAATGTGCAATCACTTTATTTCATTTCCTTTCATACATTTAGAATACAGATTTTTGGCATGTGCACAAGTGTGTTATATTGAGATGAGAATAAAAGAAATGAGGGGAAGGGTTAGTTTACATATGTTCCCACATATTCATCTCCACCCTTTTAGTTACCGATTATACTACAATATACACTCCTGGAGCAATATTTAAAGATGTGCAACTCCAATGTGTTTCTCCACATGTTTAAATAAAAAAAACAAGTGTGTTATATGTATCATTAATATTAAACTTGTCCTTTCATTGCTGCCCACTAGCCTTATTTAGCATTCCAGATGCATTGGTATTGAGCTGAATAAACGTATTTGTTTTCATTATTTCTCCTCCAAATACGGCAGGTATTAATAATCACATCACCCAACTGTAAACTCAGGCGTTACCTGTGGCATGAGGAATGGGATTTGTAATTCAGGTGCCTTCTGCATATGTGTCTTTGAGACTTATTATAGTCTGAACTTAGTGCCTATTTTTGAATTATTACTGTTTAGGTCTGATAAATGATACAAATTACATCACGTACGTCCATGACCTTTTTTCAAAAGTTGCGACAGTAAAATTTTTTTAATTCACTCCTTGTGTGCTGGATTCGTGCTTTGATATTGCTCTAGAGAGACTGTTGAAGACGCCGCAGGCCTTTCACCTGACAGTCTGAGGTATGGAAATGCAAGACACTACTCACACTTCTGTAGAAAAAGGCAGGATAAGTGCAATTCTCAAGCACCACAAACAGTGCATGTGTTCAGGACCTTCTTAGCATTGCACAAGGTGCTGGAATTATCACCTCTGCAGGTGTTAAAATTACCACCTGTGCAATGCTAAGGAAATTCTGAAAACCTATACGGTTTTCAGACCTTGAGGTCTTACCATCCCTGCCCTAGAGGTTTCTGTAGAAATAGCCAGGAGGCAAGAGGAATCCTCAAGTCATTTTATCACAACTGAGGCTCTCCCTTGACTCTCTTACATCCTGTGCCCACAGTGTGTTGTTTGTTGCTTTTCTTATACAGATTTTTAGAATCTGCATCAAAATCTGCATGTCTATCTTGAGGCCAGCAATATCTATGTCAGGGCAGAAGTGCTGAGCCCATGTTGCTTTTTTCCTTGGACATGTGGCTCAGATTTTATTTTTCTGCCCCGAAATCTGCACCAAATCTGCAAGGGAAAAAAAAAAAACACGTGGGCACACCACTACTGAACTCTCATAGACTTTGCTGCCTTCAGGATATACATGCAGATTTTGATGCAGATACTAAAAATCTGCTTCAAAAGAAGCATCAAGCACCACACTGTGGGTACAGGACCTTAAAACAAAATGGTGTGGTTATGTTCACAAAAAGCATTCGTCATATGCTGTGTGAGCAGGCATGCAGGCACTGGTGAGAGTGTGACAAGCGCTGACATCAAAAACATTACTGCAGTTCAGACTCAAGTGGGCACATAGGGGCTATCCCGCAAGTTTGACCTGCGCTGCACTTCTTGACGTCAATGCTCCTCACACATGCTGTCTCATGATACTGGCAAGATTTATCCGCTATTTCTCACGTGATATTGCGACTCTCTCGAGACAGCTAGTGTTATGAGCGTTGAGTTGACGCCACTGAGGTTATCTCAGGTCACACAGCAAGATTTCCTTCTGCCTGATACACGGCAACCTCAGGGAAGTCGCCAACCTCAGGGAAGTCATGAGGATGTGTGAGGTTCATGAGCAGGCCCAGAATCATTGTGACAGTGGCGCTGAAGCTCGCTAAGTAATAGTGTAGCAAGATAATGTCTGTGCCAAAACAGTGAACTCCACTGTAAAACAGTTTGAGCTGTGTTTGGCAGCTTTTGAGCCCCTTTGAAGGTGTTTTCTAGGCCTTTGATTTTGCCTCCTATTAATTTGAGTGGGTTTCAGAAATTAGGCGAGCTGTTCGGCGATCTACTAGGTGAACATATGCCATTCCAGAGAACCAAACTGAACCCAAACTTCAAAGGTTGGCTCTTCTCTACCCTCCACTCACACAATATGATGACCCTACAGTGACCCCAACACAGTCTAATGGCTCCACCATACAATATGATGACCCCTGAACAGCCCTCCAAATAGTATAAAGTTCCCCATATAGCCCTACAAACTATATAATGGTACCCACATAGCCCTCCAAACAATATAATGGGCCACACATTGTACTCATTGATTTAAAAAATGTTTTTAAAAAATCACCTCTCCTCATTCCCTGGTCTATGCAGCATGTGGTTTGAAGCTTTGCACAGCTCTCAAGAGCGGGTGTGATGTAGTGAAATCATCGGGACGGCTGTAGTGATACGCAAAAGCTCAGCCACAGAGGGAGAAAGATGGAGGAGTAAGCTGATGCCTCTCTGTTCCATCATTGCTTTCAATTGTACCTGGATGTAGATACAGTTGAAAATGGAAGCCGTGAGGGAAGCAGCACAGGTGGGGGCCCCCAACTATCAATAAATGTGGTTAGTCAATATTAGTAGTACGTCACTGACCACAATCAACATATCATGTAGTAATGGTATTCTGTGTCAGTTCTTTGCCATCTAGGGATGTAATTTTGCATAAGAGAATATGAACCAAACATATATAAAACAAAACCCCAATCCTTGTAAGAAAAGCCACCTTTTTGGCTTGGACAATTTTGTAAACATGCATTTAAATATCTATTGTACCTGAATTTATGATGGTATTTCACCTTCAAACATCTTTAACTTATGACTATACAACAATCAATTGCAAGCTGGATTGGAGACCTGAAACCTAATTATGAAGGGGATCTCAGGGCAATTTTACCAATATTAACTGAACAATTATGTTCCATAATCTTATGTTATAATGATAATTATACGGATTAGTGAAATGATGAAGAGAATGATATGGTCCTCTTCATGCTTCAGTGGCTATATGGCAGTTCTAATTGCTGAGTTATTTTTCTAAAGCAATTTTATTTTGTTAACTTTATATCAAACGCTAAATTCATGAAAAAATAGATAAAAGGGAATCCGCCAGCAGAATTTCACCCATCAAACTATGTATACATGCAAGTACCTCTATGAAAAACAAGTCCAATAATACCTTTACATGACCGATCTTATCCTCCATTACTGAAAAATTTAGCATTTGAATCGATATGTAAATGAAGCTAAAGAGCTATTTGTAAATCTGTCACTCCAGCTCTATTCTCCGCCTCATGCCGCCTCCTGAAAACTCTTTTGCCTGAAGTCCCACATCATATAGGATGTCAAACAAGCAGGAGTACTCAGTGCTGGGTGGTGAAAAGAGCTGGAGTGACAGAGATATCAGCTCTACCACATCCTTTTACATATGAATTCAAACACTGAGGAACAGACTGGCCATGTAAATGTATTTGCTGGTCTTGTCTTTGAAAGAGCTATATACACACAGATTAATAATTCCAGGGGTGAAATCCTGCTGACATATTCCCCTTAAGGAAAATAAACTTTCAGGTTTGGCTACACTTCATTGACGATGTGTTGGTTGTTGCTGGAGGTATTTGATTTTCTATTTTAGAAGCATGCAAGTCTAATGTCTGATTTGGACAATAATGCAGCTAAACAGCACTAAATAGGTTCTGCTATTCTCTCTTTGAAAACATGTTTGGCCTCATGCAGTTATGTCACTAATAGAGCATTTACTCATTATAGTCTACTAGATGGCGGCCCGATTCTAAAGAATCGGGTAGTCTAGAATCCATATATAGTTTATTTACTAATAGTTACGGGAGTGTGGTGAAATGAATTGTGTGTATACAGGCGACTCTGTGGGTAGCACAGTATACGGTGGCTCAGTGGTTAGCAGTGAGTGCGGTGGTTCAGTGGTTAGCAGTGAGTGCGGTGGCTCAGTGGTTAGCAGTGAGTGCGGTGGCTCAGTGGTTAGCAGTGAGTGCGGTGGCTCAGTTGTTAGCAGTGAGTGCGGTGAGATTGGTCAGCGCAGCGCCGTGGGCAGAGTGGTCAGCGCAGCGCCGTGGGCAGAGTGGTCAGCGCAGCGGCGTGGGCAGAGTGGTTAGCGCAGCAGCGTGGGCAGAGTGGTCAGCGCAGCACCGTGGGCAGAGTGGTCAGCACAAACATACACATACACACACTGCGCTATACTTACCACCGACCCTGCTTCTTCCCCGCCGCCTGGATCCTGAGTTGACATGTCGCCGCCATTCGGACGACTGGATTCAATATGTCGTCCGGGTAGTTTGGCGAGACATCTTGGACGCTATATTGGATCTAGTAGTTTGGGGCGGCGACATGTCGACTGAGGATCCAGGCAGCAGACGCAGACCCGGTGGTAAGTATAGCGAAGTGTGTGTGTGTGTGTGTGTGTATGTGTGTGTAGAAAGTTGAGGGAAGTGCGGACAAAGTGACGGAAGTGCCTACATACACAGATATATACACATACTGTACATTGCATATGGAGGGGTGAGGAGAGCGGAGGCTGGAGGGCAGAGGACAAGGAGAGGAGAGCGGAGGCTGTAGGGCAGAGGACAGGGAGAGGAGAGCGGAGGCTGGAGGGTAGTGGACAGGGAGAGGAGAGCGGAGGCTGAAGGGCAGAGGACAGGGAGAGGAGAGCGGAGGCTGGAGGGCAGAGGACAGGGAGAGGAGAGTGGAGGCTGGAGGGCAGAGGACAGGGGAGGCTCGAGGGCAGAGGACAGGGAGAGGAGAGCGGAGGCTGGAGGGCAGAGGACAGGGGAGAGGAGAGCGGAGGCTGGAGGGCAGAGGAGAGTGGAGGGCAGAGGATGGAGGGCAGAGGACAGGGAGAGGAAAGCGGAGGCTGGAGGGCAGAGGACAGGGAAAGTGGAGCGGAGGCTGGAGGGCAGAGGACAGGGAGAGGAGAGGGGAGGCTGGAGGGCAGAGGACAGGGAGAGAAGAGCAGAGGCTGGAGGGCAGAGGACCAGGAGAGCGGAGGCTGGAGGGCAGAGGACAGGGAGAGGAGAGTGAAGGCTGGAGGGCAGAGGACAGGGAGAGGAGAGCAGAGGCTGGAGGGCAGAGGAGAGCGGAGGCTGGAGGGCAGAGGAGAGCGGAGGCTGGAGGGCAGAGGAGAGCGGAGGCTGGAGGGCAGAGGAGAGCGGAGGCTAGAGGGCAGAGGAGAGCGGAGGCTAGAGGGCAGAGGAGAGCGGAGGCTGGAGGGCAGAGGAGAGCGGAGGCTAGAGGGCAGAGGACAGGGAGAGGAGAGCGGAGGCTGGAGGGCAGAGGACAGGGGAGAGGAGAGCGGAGGCTGGAGGGCAGAGGAGAGTGGAAGACAGAGGCTGGAGGGCAGAGGACAGGGAGAGGAAAGCGGAGGCTGGAGGGCAGAGGACAGGGAAAGTGGAGCGGAGGCTGGAGGGCAGAGGACAGGGAGAGGAGAGGGGAGGCTGGAGGGCAGAGGACAGGGAGAGAAGAGCAGAGGCTGGAGGGCAGAGGACCGGGAGAGGAGAGCGGAGGCTGGAGGGCAGAGGACAGGGAGAGGAGAGCGGAGGCTGGAGGGCAGAGGAGAGCGGAGGCTGGAGGGCAGAGGAGAGCGGAGGCTGGAGGGCAGAGGAGAGCGGAGGCTGGAGGGCAGAGGAGAGCGGAGGCTGGAGGGCAGAGGACAGGGAGAGGAGAGCGGAGGCTGGAGGGCAGAGGACAGGGAGAGGAGAGCGGAGGCTGGAGGGCAGAGGACAGGGAGAGGAGAGCGGAGGCTGGAGGGCAGAGGACAGGGAGAGAAGAGCAAAGGCTGGAGGGCAGAGGACAGGGAGAGGAGAGCGGAGGCTGGAGGGCAGAGGAGAGCGGAGGCTGGAGGGCAGAGGAGAGCGGAGGCTGGAGGGCAGAGGAGAGCGGAGGCTGGAGGGCAGAGGACAGGGAGAGGAGAGCGGAGGCTGGAGGGCAGAGGACAGGGGAGAGAAGAGCGGAGGCTGGAGGGCAGAGGAGAGTGGAGGGCAGAGGACAGGGAGAGGAAAGCGGAGGCTGGAGGGCAGAGGACTGGGAAAGTGGAGCGGAGGCTGGAGGGCAGAGGACAGGGAGAGGAGAGGGGAGGCTGCAGGGCAGAGCACAGGGAGAGAAGAGCAGAGGCTGGAGGGCAGAGGACCGGGAGAGGAGAGCGGAGGCTGTAGGGCAGAGGACAGGGAGAGGAGAGCGGAGGCTGGAGGGCAGAGGACAGGGAGAGGAGAGCGGAGGCTGGAGGGCAGAGGACAGGGAGAGGAGAGCGAAGGCTGGAGGGCAGAGGACAGGGAGAGGAGAGCGGAGGCTGGAGGGCAGAGGAGAGGGAGGCTGGAGGGCAGGGGAGAGCGGAGGCTGGAGGGCAGAGGAGAGCGGAGGCTGGAGGGCAGAGGAGAGCGGAGGCTGGAGGGCAGAGGAGAGCGGAGGCTGGAGGGCAGAGGAGAGCGGAGGCTGGAGGGCAGAGGAGAGCGGAGGCTGGAGGGCAGGGGAGAGCGGAGGCTGGAGGGCAGAGGAGAGCGGAGGCTGGAGGGCAGAGGACAGGGGAGGCTGGAGGGCAGAGGACAGGGGAGGCTGGAGGGCAGAGGACAGGGGAGGCTGGAGGGCAGAGGACAGGGGAGGCTGGAGGGCAGAGGACAGGGGAGGCTGGAGGGCAGAGGACAGGGGAGGCTGGAGGGCAGAGGAGAGGGGAGGCTGGAGGGCAGAGGAGAGGAGAGGCTGGAGGGCAGAGGACAGGGGAGGCTGGAGGGCAGAGGCACAGCTCTAATCACAGAGATAGGCGTGGCATGCTGGGAGTTGTTGTGCCACACACTGCTGTGTGACCTGGCTGCAGCTCGTTCGTTCACCTCAGTAAGGAGAGGTTGTCCCCAGGAGCCTGCTTGCTTTCCCCTCTCCCTCCGTTCCTCCCTCTGTGTGTGTTCCCTTCTGTGTCGGCTTCTTCCTGGAGCTGCCTCCTCCTCCTCCTTCTCACTGAGCAGCCACCTGAAGGAGGCATGGAGAGGCTGCACTTCCAGGGGGCTGCGGGGGCCATAGATGACTACGTGGAGTCCAGGAGGTGAGGAGAGGGTGCAGACTGTGCGCGGGATAAGGGAGAGAGAGAGACTGTTTGCGAGTCAGGAGTCCTGGCCATTGCAAGTGAAGCTTTGACTCACAGTGGAGCCTATTCAGTGAAGACTCGCAAAGCCATTGTGAGTGAGGCTTTGCGAGTTACTTGAGCGTATTCAGCACGGACTCGCAAAGGCATTGCGAGTGAGGCTTTGTGAGGCAGCCACGGACACGACGACGGAAACAGCGCCGAATATGACGGAAGTGAGTTAGGCTGATTATATATTAGATTGAGCTGTCCATATGTAATTTTTTTATTTGTTTGTTATTTTGTGAACTCATTGCAAAAAAGGCAGAGCCCATGCATTCTTTTTGCCAGCCAAGGTAAAATTACGCAGCTCAGGGTGGCAGCTCGCAGCTGTCCGCTTTCACTGGGCTAGATTGGAAATTATTGCGAAGCCGCACATTTTTTTTTATTATTTATTTAACACCCTATGACAGCAGTTTGGTTGCTATACACTAATGTGTACTGTGCAGATTGTGGAAATGCAGTCTAATGGCAACAGCCAATCGCAGAGGCTCTCACAGTGTGAGGGTCTGTGATTGGCTGTTTGCCGATCAATGCAGTGAGTATGCATGAAACTTAATGGGCGGCCCCGGAAGCAGCAGTGGTTGACTTGTAAGCCCGGTCTAACTATTGTACCATCTATCTATCTATCTATCTATCTATCTATCTATCTATCTATCTATCTATCTATCTATCTATCTTCACTATGTCCTGTCACTCAGAGCAGACAGCTGTATGGCAGAACAGCATGCATACATAGTCTACATTATGTCTGCATACTGTTCCCTTGCAGTTTTAGCATGTTATCAGCCACCTCTGCTTTTTTACAGCTCTTCCAGACCTCTTTATAGGGTCCAGCAGAAAATTACTCACGTTTCCAAATGACTTGCATTGTACTCACTATTCGGAACAAATATGTGAGCATTACAAACTAATCGTTACGAGTATAGTGATTACGAATATTTCACTACTTGCTCATCCCTACCTAAAACTCATTTTTACATGTGTTTTTTGAAAAAAATGTATGTGAATGGAGTGCTATTGAAGGTCTCTAAATGACATTGTATATGGGAGTCCTCTTGCTGTTGTAGTTACATTTTCTTTTACATGTTTTGTATGTCTCTTCCATTTAGAGGAACAGACAAACATGTGCAAAACGTTAATGAAAACTGAAGCACATGGACCTCATTGACTATTAAAGGATTGATCTGGTTTCTTTGTTAATTAAATAGGAGAACAACAGGAGTTTTATTGCAAACAAGTAATCAAAATTTATTTAGATTTCATAAAAGTTTAGTAGACATACAAGTACATACCGATAAAATCATGAACGATACATTTAGTGCTCACATATATAGATAAAAAACGAGCCTAATATATAATGGGTTCTGAACTAGGGCTGTCAGATAAGTACACAATGGTTTATGTACATTGACCATATAGGAAGAATAAGTTTATATCTGAAACCAGGTCTAAATAACAATCATTACTGCATAATTATGTATACACTGCAGCATAAAACATAAACTGTGGTTTCAGAATCACCTATACATATCTCCCTAAAAAAACAAACACAATCCATTGCATACAATATAGATATAGTTCAGAACCACCCTAACTTGCTTCCCACAGTACTGAAAGCAGATAATGATCGGGTACTATAGAGGTAGCAATTACTTATAGGAGAAGAAGTCTTGTAAAGTGCAAAGTATAAATGTAATCTCATTGCCCATATCGCTCAATACTGCGGTGGAGGACCAGGCTCAGGACATACAGGGACAAAAGACCATCATTCCAACACGTGTTTCGCTAACACCAACTGCATTGCTTCCTCAGGGAAAGGATGTAATCACACCCTGTGGTCATGACCTTTTATATCTATAAAGCGTCCACAAATGGACATCACCTGTGCGCCTCCTTGCCTGTATAGCGGCGCCTGCGCATCAGGAGACCGCCGCGCCGGAAGCCGTCTCCGCGCACCGTAAGTGCGTGATGTAATAATGCGCGCGGCGTCAGGTGGTTACCATGGCACTGCGCACATGCGCACTCATTGTCGCGAGTCAGACCGCCGGCACGGGCAGCTCCTGGCCCGCAGGCGCACACCAGAGAGGAGGGGGAAGCTGTATATAGGATTATAGACGGAGAGGGAGCCGGCACAGAGCTTTCAAAGTGGTTCCCATAGCGTTCACCATGTAACTACATCTCTTTCAATACATTAATAAGTGTTTTGATGTAAGCTCCATAAGAATCCACTTGATTCATCCGGCGGCCTCTCCCATAGGGTAGATCTCATTTAATGAAACCAGATGCGGGCAAACAGATTAAGGGCCATGATAATCCACAGTTCTAAAGGGGCAGAAAAAACATTTTTTCATTACATAAACACACAGACAAGAAACACTAAAAGTCAAGTGATGCTAATATTGGAGATAAGAACCAGACAAACGTAATCCTGACCCCTCTCCCTCCCTAACCTCTTGTAACCCACTCCATGTATATGGAATAAAGAAAATCCACCTTCAAGGAAAAACAGGGTGAGTGCCGTCTTTTCTCTTATTATTCAAGATAAATTACTTGCTATATTGAAGACTTGAGCAACACCCTAGAGCAGAAGCTGGCCAAGAGCTAAATAAAACGCCACTAGTGCCCGGGATTCTTGTACATAGCTATTGTCCTATTGCCTGCAACCTTGGTGTCTGCCTCCAGTTTTGAAGTTGGTGCATATCCTTTTTGTCCGTATTCCCCTGTTTTTCTTCCTTCCTCTTGGTCGTTTTATAGTAGTGGTGACGTCAAGTGCACTCTCTGGCCTTCGCACTAGCCAAGGTGACTGGAGGGACAGCTCAGGGACTACAATGCTGCTCACCATTATTGGCATCCCTTCATTTTTTTCATAGACTGTACAATATCTTCACAAATAAAAGGAAATGCACCAAAGTTCTATCCTCAGGATTTGTTAATTAGTTTCCAAAGTAATACAACAATAAAACATTGTTTGCCAACTTACATGTTGCAATTTATAAGAAGAAACAGAATAAACATCATGTGCAGCAATAAAGGCCCCTAATTGATACTTGGTTGGACCCTTTGGCCTTGATAACAGCCTCCAAATGTTTCTTGTGTATAAGCTTCTTGCACTTCTCAGCTGGTATATTCTCTCTCTTAGCAGCTTGTTCAAGCTCTTGAAATTTTGCAGAGGTCTTTTTCCCAAAGGCAGATTGCAGCTCATCCCAAAGATTTTCTATCAGATTGAGGTCAGGATTAATTGCTGCCATTTTAAAACAGTCCATTTTTTTCTTTTCCAACCATTCCTGTGTACTTTTGGATTTGTGCTTTGAGTAATTTTCTTCCTGGAGGGCCCATGATATTGGACTCAAACCAAGCTTTCTTACATTGGGTAGGAAATTTTGATCTAAAATCTCTTAATAATTCTCTGATTTCCTGATTCCTGTGATACGGTCCAGGCCTTCAGTACTGAACGCATCAAAGCAACCCCACAGCATAATGGATCCTCCATCATGCTTAACAGTTGGTAGGGTGTTCTTTTACCTAAAGTTTCATTGCACCATCTGTAAAGAAACTGTTGTTTTGTGTCACATGTTGACTGCTTTGCAGTCAATGTGTGTTGCTGCTGTGATTTAAGTTTAGTTTATTTCTTTTGGCACATCCGGAGTTAATGCCAGAAAGACGCCATGTTCGGCTCCCCATGTTGAAATGGAATTGGAGGTGATGGGGTGTGACTTAGCATTCAGATCTCCCCTCGCTCATCCTAGAAGTAGTTCCACATCCCTCCACCGGAAGTTGCAGATAGAGTTCAGGCTGTGCTTGGACCCTGTGTAGTGAGGACGTGCTGTGCTCTACTGCTGCTGTTCCCTTCCATAGGAGCTGCTAGGTTTCCGGGTGTGTGGGTGGAGGTAGGGGCTCTTAGCCTAGGATTGATCAGGAGCAAAGGGCAAGTGTGGTGCTCTGGACATCCTCACCTTCAGAGGTAACTCCAGGATCAATATGAGCCAGGGATCCCCAGTCTGAGAGTCAGACTAGTTACCCAGTTTGCCTTTGTCCATCTTACCAATCTACCTCCTGATTCCCTATTCGTTATACCACCCCGTGACATTTTGCATTGCCAAAAAGTTTATTTTTGTTTCATCTGCCCACAGAACATTTTCTCAGGATTGTGGTTTTTCAAGGTACTCTTTGGCAAGGCTTAGTCATTCTTTTTTATGTCTTTTCTTCAGCAATGGTTTCTACCTTGGCCTTTGCCCATAAAGCTCTACTTCTTGGTCTAGTGTGCGGCATATGGTACTTGCTGAAACCATGACTGCAGACTGTTCCAGGTCTTTGCATGTTTGATGTGGTGTTTTTTTTTCTACCATTCGCACCAACCTTCAAAGAAATCTCTTATAAATTTTCCTCTTTCCCCCATATCCAGGAGGGTACTTGATAGTTTCATGCTTGGCAAACGTCTTACTAACATTGCACACAGTTGAAACTGGGATACCAAGGTCTTTGGAGATGGCCTTATACCCTTTGGAAGTCTAGTGTTTGCTAATATTAGTTTTTCAAGTCATATCACATGAACACCAACAATTTATAGAAGGTAATTCTCAACTATGATTTGCCACAGGTGAGGCAAAATGTGTTTCCATACTAATTTAATGTAAAGGGGCCAATAGCAGTGTCACAGCAAGCTTTAGGTGTTTTATTTTTACTTCCCATTGTTTTTCGTTTAAATTGTTATTTATCCTTTGCTCTTTTGTATTTAACACAAGCCGCTATACAAAAAAGTACCGTATATACTCGTGTATAAGCCGACCCGTGTATAAGCCGACCCCCCTTTTTTTGCCCCCAAAATCTGGGAAAAACTATTGACTCGTGTATAAGCCGAGGGTGGACCCAGCACAGGTATACAGCCCCCAGCAGTGTGGTATACAGGCCCCCCCGATGGTATACAGGCCTCCCCAGTGGTAGTATACAGCCCCCAGCAGTGTGGTATACAGCAGCCTCCCCAGTGGTATATACAGGCCCCAGCAGTGTTACAGCAGCCTTCCCAGGGTATATACAGCGGCAGCCCCAGGGTACATACAGCAGCAGCCCCAGGGTACATACAGCAGCAGTAACAGGGTATATACAGCAGCAGCCCCATGGTATATACAGCAGCAGCCCCATGGTATATACAGCAGCAGCCCCAGGGTATATACAGCAGCAGCCCCATGGTATATACAGCAGCAGACCCATGGTATATACAGCAGCAGCCCCATGGTATATACAGCAGCAGCCCCATGGTATAAACAGCAGCAGCCCCATGGTACATACAGCAGCAGCCCCAGGGTACATACAGCAGCAGCCCCAGGGTATATACAGCAGCAGCCCGAGGTATACAGGCCCCCCCCATACTCCGTAAACCTGTAAAGGAAGATGATTATACTTATCACTGTCCCACTGCCGTCCCTGCTCTGCATCGCGCTCCTCCATCTGCATCGCGATCCTCCATCTTCATTCACCGGCTCCCGACTTCCTGTGTTCTGCGCCGAATGACGTCATTGTCGGCACCGACAGGAAGCCAGAAGATGGAGGAGCGCGATGCAGATGGAGGATCGCGATGCAGAGCGGGGACGGCACCGGGACAGTGATAAGTATAATCATCTTCCTTTACAGGTTTCCGGAGCGTGGGGGGGCCTGTATACTGATGGGAGGCCTGTATACCTCTGGGGGGGGGCGCCCGTGTAGTGACTCGCGTATAAGCCGAGGGGGTAACTTTTCAGCCCAATATTTGGGCTGAAAAACTCGGCTTATACGCGAGTATATACGGTAGTTTCACTTAATTAATTTTTTCTGATATTCCACACTATGTACTTAATTATTATTATTATTATTATTATTATTATTATAGAGCACCATTCATTCCATGGTGCTGTACATGAGAAAGGGTTACATACAGACAAGTTAAAAATACAATGAACAAAGTGACAGACTGATACAGAGGGGAGAGAGGACCCTACCCTTGCGGGCTTACATTCTACAGGGCAATGGGGAGGGAGACAGTAGATTGTGTTTGCTCGGGTGGTGCTGGAGTGCCAGGTCAGGTGGTGGTGGAGCTCCGGGTCCAGTGGTGTTGAGGCGGCATTGTGGCCATTGCAGGATGTAGGCTGTTCTGAAGAGATGGGTTTTCAGGTTCCGCTTGAAGGTATTGAGTGTAGGGGCAGTTGGACGTGATGGGGTGCAGAGTTCCAGAGGATGGGGGATGCTCGGTCGAAGTCTTGCAGGCGGTTAGATGAGGAACGTACAAGTGTGGAGGAAAGGAGGAGGTCTTGGGAGGATCAAAGACTACGAGTTGGATGATATCGGGAGTTTAGTTCAGAGATATATGGGGGGGACAGATTGTGGATGGCTTTGTAAGTCAATGTTAGTAGTTTAAATTGGATACGCTGGTGAATTGTGAGCCTGCGGAGGGATTTGCTGAGGGGAGAAGGGTAGGAATAGCGAGGAGATAGGTGGATTAGTCAGGCAGCAGTGTTACGGACAGATTGAAGTGGTGCAAGAGTGTTAGCAGGAAGACCACAGAGTAGGAGGTTGCAGTAGTCAAGGCTGGAGATGGTGAGGGCATGCATGAGTAGTTTAGCAGATTGGGGGTTGAGGAAGGGAAGGGTTCTGGCAATATTTTTGAGTTGGAGGCGGCAGGAGGTGGCAAGGGCTTGGATGTGTGGTCAACTGTGTCGAATGCAGAGGACAGGTCTAAAAGGAGGAGGACGGAGAACTGTCTGTTAGCTTTGGCTATGAGTAAGTCGTTAGTAATTTTGGTCAGGGCAGTTTCAGTAGAGTGGTGAGGTCGTCAAAGAGAGAGTTTGATTAGAGGTCGGATGAGGGTACAGTGTGAATATGCTTTTTGAGGAGTTTGGAAGCAAACGGGAGCAGAGATATGGGCCGGTAGCTGGATGTGGAAGTGGAGTCAAGGGATGGCTTCTTTAAGATAGGTGTAATTGTTGCATGTTTGAAAGCAGAAGGAAAAGTACCAGAAGTTAGTGATAGGTTTAAGAGGTGGATTAGGGCTGGAATAAGTGTTGTGGTGAGGTTGAGGAGGAGGTGGGATGGGATAGGGTCCAGTGCACAAGTGGTGAGGTGTGATCAGGAGAGGAGATGTGTAAGTTCTCCTTCAGTGATGGTTAGGAGGAGGGTTAGTGGGGGAGAGGATTGATCCGGTATACATGGGGGTTGCGGTGGTTGGGTAGCAAAGACTTGTCTGATCTGGTCGATCTTATTGGTGAAGTATGTTGCAAAGTCTTCTGCAGAGATACGAGAAGTAGGAGGGGGCAGTGGGGGGGAGGAGGAGGGAGTTGAATGTGTTTAATAACTGTCTGGGGTTGTGGGACAAAGAGGATATGAGAGTGATGAAGTAATTCTGTTTAGTGGTGGTGAGTGCTGACTTGAATTTGAGAAGTGCTTGTTTGAATGCTGTGTAGTCTTCTTGTGAGTGTGTTTTCTTCCAGCGCCGCTCTGCAACCCTAGCCGCTTGCCGCAGATTTTTAGTGGTATCTGTGTGCCAGGGTTGTCTGTTGATTCGTCGTGTTTTACCATGATTGAGAGGGGCAACTGCATCAATAGCTGATGTGAGTGTAGAGTTATACAAAGCTGTGGCACTATCTGTGTTGTGGAGTGAGGATACGGATGATAGTGGTAAAATGGTGTTTGAGAGTGTGTGAGTGTCAAGATGTGTGAGGTTTCTGTGAGGGTGTGCGAGTTGGGGTACATGGGTGGCAGATGAGGAGGACAAGGATGAGAAGGTAAGTAGATGGTGGTCAGAAAGAAGGAGAGGGGAGGTTGTGGGTTTAGTTAGGGAGCAGAGGCGGGTAAAGATGAGGTCTAGTGTATGTCCGTCTGTGTTGGTGGCTGTGGAGGACCATTGAGAGAGGCCAAAGGATGAGGCAAGTGACAAGAGTTTGGAGGCTGTTGACTGGTGGATGTCGATGGAGATGTTGAAGTCGTCCATTATGATGGTAGGAATGTCAGCAGAGAGAAAGTGTAGGACTCAGATGGAAAATTGGTCAAAGAAGGTAGTGGTGGAACCTGGTGGTCAATAAATGACAGCCACTTGTAGGTTGGAAGGAGAGTAGATACGGACAGAGTGCACTTCAAAAGATGAGGGGATGAGGGAGAGAGGAGGAGGAGAAATTGGGTTGAAGAAGCAGTTGTTTGAGAGGAGAAGACCCACTCCTCCGCCGTGTTTGTTGCCAGTGCAAGGTGTGTGCGAGAAGTGAAGTCCACCGTAATAAAGCCAGTAGGGCAGGCAGTGTCGAAGGGTGTCAGCCATGTTTCTGTGAGGCCCAGAAAGGAGTGTCTGCGAGAGGTAAAGAGGTCATGAATGGAGTGGAGTTTATTACAAATGGAGCGGGCATTCCAGAGCACTCCAGAGAGAGGAGGTGGTGGAGAGGGGAGCTTGTGGAGATTGAGGCTGTTTCCTGCAGGTGTGGGGTGATAGGAGGGAGGAATAGTGGGGAAAGGTGGCTGTGGGGGTCCTGGGTTGGGAGATATGTTGCCAGCGGATAACAGCAACAAAGAGAGAGCAAGCAGGTGGGAGAATGCGAGCGGCCGGCTTGTTCTGTATTTCTGCAGGAGGGGTGTCAGATTGAGAAGCAGGTCAGCAGAAGAGATCGGTTAAGGAGATAAGAGGGATGGGGAGATAAATATCTGTGCTGGGAGTGTTGGAGCTTGGGAGTAGTGAAAGAGGGAAAGGATTAGTGGAGCAATTACTGCTAGGGCATAAATAAGCATGGTGAAAGTGTTAGTGGGAAAGTAAAGTGTTAGAGAAAAATTCAACAGACGGGTATAGATTGTACCTTCTGGTTTCCTCTGGTTTATCTCTGGGATATCTCTGCAGACCACTTAATGAATCACACTTTATGAACCCACAAAGGCCAAGGCACACAGGTTTGCCCACACTAATTTATACATCTAAGGGGTGCAGAGAATGAGCCAGATGAGTAGAAGGGAGGGATCAGAGGAGGGAGACAGGACACAAAGCACCAGGTGAGAATTAACAGATTGCTGTTAATATAAATATTTGGGGCAAATTAGCTTGAGAGAGAGAGACTCAAATCAGGATGAAGTAATATGGATATTTGTAAGTTACAAAGGAGATGGAGGAATATGCCATACCATAAGACATATGCAAGGCACATAGAGTTTGGGTACAGAAGAAGTTAGATACAGCAGTGGTACAATGAGTCCATGCCATAAGACATATGCAAGGCATATAGAGTTTGCATACAGAAAAAGTTAGATACAGCAGTGGTACAATGAGTCCATACCATAAGATATATGCAAGGCACATAGTGTTTGGGTACAGAAAAAGTTAGATACAGCAGTGGTGCAATGAGTCCATGCCTGCAAATGAAGAAGATGTATTGTCAGATCAGTATGTAACAGCTTTGGGAATGTATATCAGATATTACATCTCTGGGATATCTCTGCAGACCACTTAATGAATCACACTTTATGAACACACAAAGGCGTGCCAAAAACAATGACCAGGATTGTAGACATGTGACCGCAGTGGGGGTAGGTTCCACTTAGGGCTGTTAGGGAGCGTGGGGTGCAGACATATGTTAGTGTCAGGTGGTAACGCATCTACCCTCTCCATACCATTAGGAAATTCCTCCTATTTTCCATCCCTGCTGTACCTCTGTGTTGCAACGTGCGCTGGATATCCCCTTTTCCATGCATGACATCAGATGTCAGGTTCATATTTTGCAATAAGCATTAAGCAACTTACTGGAAATGTACTTTTGTCATGGACACTCATACTGTACCTTGACCCGTGCAAAATTTCATAGAAACTCATTGCAAATTTGGACACACTGTGGTAAAAAAGGTTTTGCCCCCTGTGATATCATGTTCATTATCTCATAATGTTTTCTAATTATTCAGTATTTATTTTATTATTTCTATTTTGCAGCATGCCCGGTGGAGCTCTATGTCTCGTACACATACCTGGCCAAAAAGAAATCTATCGACAAGAATTAATCTGAGCCTAACCACAAAATTTCCGCTGATCCTAATGGTTATTGTTCTTGCTTTCATCTACGGTCAGTGAAGTTTTCCTATGCTTAACATACTAATAACTTTTATACTACCTGGGATTATGAAAGAGTTCCCTGAAGAAAGTAGCTATTAAAAAGATTTTGCAAGATTTTATTTAATTTTCCAGAAAAACAAATATGCCACTTGATTTCTCTGATATTTTTTCCATTTACAACACACTTCTCCAGACTGGCCCTGGCGTTGACTTCCTTGTGGTTGGAGTTCAATCCGCAAAGTTTAAAATACTGTGTTCTTTTTTAAAAAAAAAAAAATTAAAACGATCTTCAATAATACTTGTCAAAGTCAATTTTCTTTCTCCTTTGTTTCAATGCTTATTGATGTCTACTGAAAATTTTTCCTTTCAGTAGCACAGAACCTAATACCGCAGTAAACTCTGCAAAGTGCGTAATGGTGGGTAATATAATAAAGTGTAACAAAACTTACAGAAATGGGTTATTTGAAATGGCTGAAAATACCGATTTGGCAAATATAGCAGTAGGCATAGATTGAAATAACGGATGAAAACATCCACTAAAAGAGCCATCTCAGCACCATTCACAAAAAGGGGCATCTCGGCATCAGGGGCAGCAGCTGTATTTTTAAAGAGGAGGATTTCAAGTGTGTTGGCGCCAACTATGGAGATGACAAAATGCCCCTAATATCACACTCAAATTGCACATGGACTAATTGCTTTAATTTTTGAAATCCGAACGTGGATAAATCTGAACTCATTGTTTACTCCATCTCATGTATCTTCCCTACCCAATCTATTTATCAAGGTAAATGGCATCATGCTCTCTCCCACACATGAAACCCGCTGCCTTGGAGAAACCCTTGACTCTACCCTGTCCTTCAAACCACGAATCCAAACTCTCACCACCTCCTCTCGCCTCAAGCTTAACAATATTTTCAGAATCAGTCCTTTCCCCAGCCCTCAATCTACTAAAATGCTTGTACATGTCCTCGTCATCTCCTGCCTTGATAACTACAACATCCTCCGCTGTGGCCTCCCTGCTAACACTCTCTCACCTCTACAGTGTGTCCGTAACTCTGCCGCCCAAATAATTCACCCTTTCCTTTCTACTCCCCTGTTTCTGCCTCTGCAAATCAGTGAATGCCAATTCCCAACGAATCCAGCTAAAACTACTAACATTGACCCGCAAGGCTGCCCATAACCTGTCCCCTCCGTATATCTCTGAAGTAATATCCCAATATCTTCCCTCACTTAATCTTCAGACTTTCCAAGACCTCCTCCTCTACTCCACACTTATTCATTCCTCACCCAATCGCTTCCAAGATTTCTTCCAAATATTCTCCTCTGGGATTCTGTGCCCCAACACGTCTGATTATCCACCATGCTCAGATCATTCAGATGGAACCAGAAAACCCATCTATTCATAAAAGCTTACAGCCTGCAATGAATGCGCTGCCGCCTCACCGCCACTGGAGCTTCTACCTCACCATCACCAGAGCTGCCATCTCACCATCACCGGAACTATCGCCTCATCACCACCGCATCTGCTGCACCCTGACCTACTGTCTCCTCCCCATTGTCCTGTAGAATGTAAGCCCGCAAGTGCAGGGTCCCCTCCCTCTGTCCAGTCTATCATTGTTAGGGTACTTTCACATGTGTATTTTTTTTTCAAATACAGATTTTCACTCAAAACTGGATTTTTTACACTTCAGGTTTTTAAGACTACTTTCACATCTAAGGTACTTTCAGGTTTTTCACTGCTCATTAGGAGTGCTGGATGCCAGACAAAAAACGCTGCTAAATGCGGTTTTAACAAAAGCCTGAAGTGCCGAATTTGTCCGCATTTTGCAGAAAAAAGATGAAACTGCAAATCAATGCACGTTTCTGAAACTCTATTTAAAATGCATTGGTCAGTAACGCAATGTTGCCGAATCTGGTATTTTTCAAAAGAGGTGGAATTCTGCCGGATTTGAAAAATGCAGATGTGAAAGTAACCTTAATTTGTTTAATGTAAACAATATCTATAATTTTGTATGTAACCCCTTGAATAATGGTGCTACATAAATATTAATAATAATAATATTCTTGATGGTTTTAGAGTATTGTAGTGAATATTTCCCAGCATCTCTGCTTGTAATGATAGGATTAATGGTGGAATGATTTTGTGGGCTATTGTAATCTAAGGGTTAACACAATTTTCTTAGTGATTGGAAAGAATTTATCTATGCTATCTATAATCTAAATCAGTCTATTTTTTGTCAGAAACATAAAGATCAATGATGAAAATTAAGCTCTTATACAGCTGCATTGATGGGATATAACAAAGTTAGAGGTGTCAGGATATGGTGACATTGGTCTTCCAAAGAAGAGGGTGTTCTGTCACAATTTCTCAACTCAGTGCATCTAGGACACAATACATACCGTAGTAACATAGTAACATAGTAACATAGTTTTTAAGGTTGAAGGAAGACTTTAAGTCCATCTAGTTCAACCCATAGCCTAACATGTTGATCCAGAGGAAGGAAAAAAAAACCATGTGGCAACACTAAGCTCCACATTGGGGAAAAAAATCCTTCCTGACTCCAGATATGGCAATCAGACTAGTTCCCTGGATCAACGCCCTATCAAAGAATCTAGTATGTATAACTGATAATATTATAGTTTTCAAGAAAGGCATCCAGGCCCTTCATAAATGTTAGTAGTGACTCACTCATTACAACAGCATGTGGCAGAGAGTTCCATAGTCTCACTGCTCTTACAGTAAAGAATCCGCGTCTGTGATTATGATTAAACCTTCTTTCCTCCAGACGTAGAGGATGCCCCCTTGTCCCAGTCTCAGGCCTAAGAGTAAAGAGATCATTAGAAAGTTCTCTGTACTGTCCCCTCATATATTTATACATTATTATAAGATCACCCCTAAGCCTTCGTTTTTCCAAGCTAAATAACCCCAAGTTTAATAACCTGTCTTGGTATTGCAGACCCCTCAGTCCTCTAATAACCTTGGTCGCTCTTCTCTGGACCCGCTCTAGTTCAGCTATGTCTTTCTTATACACCGGAGACCAGAATTGTACACAGTATTCTAAGTGTGGTCGCACTAGTGACTTGTATAGAGGTAAAATTATGTTCTCCTCATGAGCATCTATGCCTCTTTTAATGCATCCCATTATTTTATTTGCAATTGCAGCAGCTGCCTGACACTGGCCACTAAATGTGAGTTTGTCATCTACCCATACACCCAGGTCTTTTTCAGTGACAGTTTTGCCCAGTGTTTTACAATTAAGCACATAATTATACCTTTTGTTTCCTCTGCCCAAGTGCATGACCTTACATTTATCCCCATTAAAGATCATTTGCCATTTATCAGCCCAAGCTTCTAGTTTACATAAATCATCCTGTAATACAAAGTTGTCCTCTTCTGTATTGATTACCCTGCAGAGTTTAGTGTCATCTGCAAATATCGAGATTCTACTCTGTATGCCCCCTACAAGGTCATTAATAAATATATTAAAAAGAAGCGGGCCCAACACTGACCCCTGTGGTACCCCACTATTAACTGTGACCCATTCAGAGTGTGTTCCATTAATGACCACCCTTTGTTTCCTATCGCTAAGCCAGTTTTTAACCCACTTACACATATTTTCCCCTATCCCCATCGCTCTCATTTTATGTATCAACCTTTTGTGTGGCACCGTATCAAAAGCTTTTGAAAAGTCCATATACACCACATCCACTGCATTTCTTTGGTCCAGTCCAGAACTTACTTCTTCATAGAAGCTTATCAGATTAGTTTGACAGGAACGGTCCCTCGCAAACCCATGTTGATATTTGCTCATGAGGTTATTTTTCTTCAGATACTCCAGTATAGCATCTCTTAGAAAACCCTCTAGGATTTTACCCACAGTAGAGGTTAAGCTTACTGGCCTATAATTTCCAAGTTCAAGTTTTGTCCCCTTTTAGAACATTGGCACCACATTTGCTATACGCCAGTCCTGTGGTACAGACCCTGTTATTATGGAATCTTTAAATATTAAAAATAATGGTCTATCTATGACAGTACTTAATTCCTGCAGCACTCTGGGGTGTATACCATCCGGGCCCGGGGATTTGTCAATTTTAGTGATTTTTAGATGATTCTGTACTTCCTGCTGGGTTAAGCAGGTGACATTTAATTGACAGTTTTTGTTATCACTGATCATATTGGCCATGTTCACACACATGCGTTTTTTTGACTATCTCTGCGTTTTTGGGCTGTTAAAAAAAAACGCAGGTGCGTTAACGCAGGGTACATTTGAGTGTAGCTGCGTTTTTCAGCTCCATTTGCGTTTTTTACCCCTAGTCCAAAAAACGCTGCATGCAGCGTTTTTGGGTGCTGTAAAAAACGCATGTGCGTTTTTCAAAAAAACGCATGCGTTTTTTTTAACATGGGGCCCTATGGGAAACGCATGCAAAAACGCATGGTACATTAGTACCTTTTAGTGCCATTCAAAAACGCATGCGTTTCCCATAGGGGCCCATGTTGAAAAAACGCACATGCGTTTTTTTAACATGGGGGCCCTATGGGAAACACATGCGTTTTTAAAAGGCACATTTATGCACCCTGCGTTAACGCTTGCGTTTTTGCCTGCGTTTTTGGTGAAAAAATTACTAAGTCCAAAAACGTGGCAAATCCTTTCAGACACACAAGGGACATTTTTTAGCACTCTTAAAAAAACGCAAGTGCTTTTAAGAGTGCTAAAAAAAACGCAAATTGTGTGTGAACATAGCCATTGTCTGTCATGGGATTTTCTTGTGTAAATACTGTTGAAAAAAAGTGATTTAGCATATTGGCTTTTCCTCATCCTCATCCACCATTTTACCCAGATTATTTTTAAAGGGGCCAACACCATCATTTTTTGGTTTCTTACTATTTATGTAGTTAAAAAATATTTTGGGATTATTTTTACTTTCTCTGGCAATGAGTCTCTCTGTCTCAATCTTTGCTGCCTTGATTTGCTTTTTACAAATGTTATTTAATATTCTGTATTTATTTAATACCTCATCACTACCTACTTTCTTTAATTCCCTAAATGCTTTCTTTTTGTCACTTATTGCGCCCCTTACAGCCTTATTTAGCCATAGTCATTTCCTCCTATTTCTAGCATGCTTATTGCCATAGGGTATATATTGTGCACAGGCCCTATTCAGGATACTAATAAACGTCTCCCATTTGCTTTGTGTACTTTTATGTCTCAGGACATCGTCCCAGTTTATTGCACTAAGATCATCTCTCAACCGTTGGAAATTTGCCTTCCTGAAGTTTAGTGTCCTTGTAGCCCCTCTACTACACATCTTAGTAAAGGATACTTGAAAACGTATTATTTTATGATCACTATTACCCAAGTGATCTCCAACCCGTATATTTGATATGCGGTCTGGCCTGTTGGTTAATATTAGGTCCAGCAGTGCCGCCCTTCTTGTTGGGTCCTGAACCAGTTGTGAAAGGTAATTGTCTCTCACAGTTGTCAAAAACCTATTACCTTTGCTGGAACTGCAGGTTTCTGATCCCCAATGTATTTCAGGGAAGTTGAAGTCCCCCATAATAATGACTTCTCCCTGAGTTGCTGCTTCATCTATTTGCTTTATGAGGATATTCTCCTCCACTTCTATTATTGTTGGGGACTTACAACAAACCACTATCAGTAATTTATTACTTTTTCCCCCTCCCCTTATCTCCACCCACAGAGATTCTACATTTCCATTAGATTCACCTATATTATCACGCAGGATGGGTTTTAAGGATGATTTTACGTATAAACATACACCTCCTCCTTGCTTATTTGTACGGTCATTTCTGAACAGACTATAGCCCTGTAAATTAACAGCCCAGTCATGGCTCTCATCCAGCCATGTCTCCGATATCCCCACCATGTCATAATTATTTTCCAACAACATCAATTCTAATTCCTCCATTTTGTTGGTGAGGCTTCTGGCATTAGTGTACATGCACTTCACGCATCTCTCTTTACCTCTATTCCTTCCTACTATATTGACTGTTCTAACCCCACCCCCCATGCCACCCCCAATTTTATTACTTGTGCCCAGGTTACTATTTACACTATCATCCCCTCCTGTACAATGAATACCCTCCCCCCCAATCCCTAGTTTAAACACTCCTCCAACCTTCTAGCCATTTTCTCCCCCAGCACAGCTGCACCCTCCCCATTGAGGTGCAGCCCGTCCCTAGCATAGAACCTGTAGCCAACAGAGAAGTTGGCCCAGTTCTCCAGGAACCCAAACTCCTCCTTCCTACACCAATTCCTGAGCCACGTATTTATCTCCCTAATCTCCCGTTGCCTCTCTGGTGTGGCTCGTGGTACAGGCAGTATTTCAGAGAATACTACCTTGGAGGTCCTTGCCTTAAGCTTGCAGCCTAATTCCCTGAAATCATCTTTAAGGACCTTCCACCTACCTCTAACTTTGTCATTTGTGCCAATGTGCACCATGACCGCTGGGTCCTCACCAGCCCCTCCCAATAATCTGTCAACCCGATCAGCGATGTGCCGGACTCGAGCGCCAGGTAGGCGTTCGACGATCCCTGTCTTTGTGACAGATTGCCCTATCTGTTCCCCTAATAATTGAGTCCCCCACTACCAGAACCTGTCTGGCCTGCCCTTCTCTCGTTTTCCCCCTTACTGGAGAAGACACTACTCTAGCTTTCAGAGGTCATGCCCTGCTGCAGCAGTGCTATCCCTGAACTCACATACCCCTCATCTACCAACATAGCAAATTTATTGGGGTGTGCCAGATCAGGGCTAGCCTCCCTGGCACCCTTCCCCCTACCCCGCCTTCTAACTGTCACCCAGCTGGCTACCTCACTGTCCTGCAGCTCCATGCTACCATCCACCCCCACATCTATCCCATTGAGCAGCAGTTCAGTGAGCAGCAGATTCCTTTCCATATTGTCTATGGATCTCAGCATTGTCAGTTGTTCATTTAGATCCAGTATCTGGGCTTCCAAATGCACAACATACTCACATCTCACACAGCAGTATGCACCCTCGACCGGCTGTTCAAGGAATGCATACATGTGGCAAGATGTACACTGGATGGCATTGTCAATCATGGAGCTCATTTCCTAATGGGGATTGCACCAGACAGAAATGATAAGTAAAAAGAAAAGCAAAGTATTAATAAAATACAACCAGCAATTCAGTAAGTCCTCCCTTCCAAACTCCCTGAATCCAAAGTCACTGAATCACAAGTCACACACTTACTTCCATCCGCACTTACGCTCCCGGTCACACTAAGTTCGCGGTCACACTTGCTTAGAACTAAGATTTAAATTTTTTTTTTTCTTAACAGAAAATCAGCCTACAGCTCAGTGTACTTCCCAATGGGTGACTGTTTGATGTAATCATGGAATCAGTGCATGCTGAGTAGTGATGGGCGAACCCAAACTGTAAAGTTTGCAGTCCGTACCAAACACTTAGTGTTCGGGCACAGATCCTGGACACGGACATCCCTGGGAAGTCTGTGTTACAGTCTGTGTTCGAGGATGGAGGACTGTAAAAATAAAGAGGATAATTATTATTATTTGGAAACATTACCCAAAGGTGAAAATTGAGTCAAAGAGGAAATATGCACCCTACAACCATATAAACTCAATGTGACATGATGGATCCTATATATACCATAGCAGAGAACAGGGATTTTTACACCGGTAATAGAGAAATTAAACATAGGTTAGAAACCAAATGAGGTTTTTACTACGCCTTAGTTACCAGAATAAGGCTACCAGGAGGTGTAAAAGAGTATTAAACAACAAGCCAAGATATCACCTAACAAATGTGGATTTATAATTAAAGGAGGCCTTAGGTGAACACAACACATAGTCGAGTATAGTTGTGCTCATGCATGTATGGTCGCACCAGCTCAATCGGCATAAATCTTATGGACATATAGCACAAGCATAAATAAACCCTACGTACAAAGTAGCTCAAAGTGCATAGTTCAAGCTATGTTTATATCATTTTTAGAATCTTCCCAATCATAATACCAGCAAAGAGCTGGATTTACCTGATCAGCTAAGGGAAAGTGGAGTCATGAGGGGGTGAGGCAATCCCCACACTTATCACTGCCTAGGTTGGCATCTTCGTTAGGGGAAGGAAAGTCTCTGTCAAGTTAGCCATGTTTATAAAGAGGTGACTCACTATATCTCGATTGGTCCCTAATTATATGAGGGAGAGAGGAGGAATAGGAGGCCAGCCTGTTACATAAGCTTTCTGACATCCTCAATAATAAATCAAACTTTCTTGTTGATATTCAAAAACCTCTGCTTTGGCAATTCTATACTGCCTCAATACTCCTCTGTGAGGGTACATCACAGTTCTGTAAAACCACCCTTGGTTTGGTGGTCTAGAACGGCAGTAATGCAGTTTGTCTCACCGCTATGGCAACTGCCATTTTTTCTGCTCCACGCATGCACAATTTGAATGTCTGGTCTCAGTGTACTAGGAGTTCTGACGCATGTGCAATTCGTACTTTCGGGATGCTGGAAAGCTTATGGAACAATCTGGCCACCTGTTCCTCCTCTCTCCCTCATATAAATAGGGACCAATCAAGACATGGTGAGTCACCTTTTTATAAACACAGTGAAAAAGACAGAGACTACCTTCCCATGACAAAGCTGCCAGGCTAGGCAGCATACGCGTGGGGATTGGCTCCACCCCTCATGACTCCGCTTTCCCCTGGCTGATTGGGTAAATCCAGCACTTTGCTGGTATTATGATTGGGAACATTCTAAAAATGATATAGACATAGCCTGAACTATGCACTTTGTGCTACCTTATACACAGGGTCTCTATCTAATATATAATGCTGAATGTGTGTTTGTGTGTATGTGTGTGTGTGTATGTCCGGGATTGGCATCTACACCGCCACAACTACAGCCACAAAATTTTGCACAGTCACACGTCTGGACCCCAGGAGCGTCATAGGCTATGTTGTGAGGAGAAAATTTAACCCTGCGCGTTCCATTTCACCAAGCAATTTTGCCCCTATCTACATAATAGGGAAAAATTGACAGTTACCAGTTGACAGTTGTGAATGAGAGGGGCTTAATGACAGCGCAAAATACTAACAGCATATACCAGCATATAGACACTAAGGTGGGGCCCCAACATGGGATATTCACCACGCACGGGGACATGTATACACACCACATGCACACAAAGAGTAACAGCAAGTGTATAGTCGCTAAGGTGCAGCCCCAATTGAATACTCACCATGCACCCGAACACACACACACACCACAAAGAGACAGACACAACACAAAGACACACACACACCCCGCGGGGACACACACATACCCTATAGCGACACATGCACTCACCCCACAGGGACACACACACATACACTACGAAGAGACACACACAACACAGAGACACACACATCACACAGACCCCCCCCACAGGGACACACACACATACACACCCTATAGGGACACATGTACTCACCCCACAGGGACACACACACAACACAAAGAGACACACACAACACAGAGACACACACACACCGCACAGACCCCCCTCACAGGGACACACATACACACCCTATAGGGACACATGCACTCACCCCACAGGGACACACAAACAAACACACACCCCAGGGACACACACACACCACACAGACAGACACAGATGTGCACAAATCACCTCACACAACTCGCCTCATACGTCTGCTATCTTTAATTTCCAAAAATAAACATCTGATTAAAAACAGCCAATGTGCAACACATGTGCCGTATAGGGAATTAAGGCAGATGTCAGTCACATGAGCTGTCTATTATGTGTATGTGTGAGGTAACATATACTACTCGGCCAGGGGGAGGGTTTACTGTTGGCTGGAGATTTATTAGGCTGCCTATAGCAATCAGTCACAGCTCAGCTTCTATTTTCCTACAGGTCATTAATATGACATATTCAAATTCTATTTTGTTATAGCTAACAGCAGTTATTTATTAACCCGGGCGTAGCCGGGTACTACAGCTAGTATGTTCATAAGATGTATGCCGATTGGGCTGGTGTTACTATACATCCATGAGCTCGACTGTGCTGGATTATGTGTTCGCCTACGGGCCTCCTTTAATTATAAATCCACATCTGTAAGTTGATATCTTGGCTTGTTGTTTAATACTCGTAATAAAAACCTCATTTGGTTTGCAACCTATGTTTAATTTGTCTATTACCGGTGTATACACCCCTGTGTTCTGCTACGATATATATAGGATCCATCACCTCACATTGATTTTATATGGTTGTAGGTGGCAGATTTCATCTGTGACTCAATTTTCCCCTTTGTGTAATATCACCATCCTGCTGAGGGTTGTACTGATTTAGGGGCAAACCGGGTACTGTGCGCCTTGAACTGTGGTTTAAACCAAACTTTATTTTTTTATCTAGGGTTATTATTTAATGACACCAACACCATTGACTACCTTGTACAATGCAAACATTTCTTTGAATGAACCTTAATTGCTCACCCTGTATAAATGTGCCTAAATGCTCTAAAACTGATTTTGTTCACCATTGTCTTCTTTTGATGTATACTGCTTGAATTATATTCCCATCTGTGCTAATCGCCCTGTTTGTCCTTGGGGTTGCGCATTATATCTTTATTGGGAAATGGTCTACTTGGCTTTGTATGTCGTTTTGTTTCTAATTCTGTGTAGCTTTTTGTCTGTTTGTGGTTTATTATCATGTTCAATAAAATCAAGTCTTTTTGAAAATTCTGAAGTTTGTATCACTTTTATGGCACACCCTTGTTCTCTTTTCAGCTTCACATTTCCTAGATGTGCCTAGTGATCCCTCCGATTCCTACCTTATTTGCGGTGCCCTCCCATTTACCTAAATTGTTCACTCCTTATAGTTACGCTACTGCTCGGGAGTTTCTTTCTCAAGTTCCCGCTGAACCCACCTCAGGATGGCTTGAGTATAGTTACAGCTGCCGATGCAATGTATCGTAGGAGCAGTGTCTGAAACAAGAGCTCCCTACAGTATATTTACAACAATAGGAAAGCGCTGTCAGATGTGCTTTATGTCTGTTTTAAGCTCCCACCTGGAATAGTTGACAGAAAGACATGTTCAGCTTTGTCTCTGAATTTACAGTTCGAGCCATTAAACCCTATGTAAATATTAGCTATGGGTTAACATCCATTGCACAATGTGCGTAAAAAGCTTCTCATCTCTCCAACAAAGAACAATCATCCTGAGATGTGTTATCTAATTACATAAAATACAGCTATAAACACAAGTAACTATTCATTTACAAAGCTGGAAATTTACTTTGACTTAAGAATGTGGCATTTCATTTCATTGCCATAAAATTCTTATCTCTGGATTGCGCCTGCCAACCTTCCAGCTCTATATTTAATCTTTATCACTGGTTTTTGTTCCAAATGATGAAGATGATTAAAGTTATGAGTAGAATTCTTCTTTGGACAGCAAGACATATTTTATTTTTGAATGTAAAATTTATAATCTTTCAGTTTTATCTACAACCTACCGGTGAAGGGGAAAACAAGGAAAGTAAAAGAGTCACAATGAAAGATAATGTTCATTAAAAAATGTATATACCATCTTAAGATCACTGTGTGTCCTTGTACGTATATCTAAATGTAGCGCACACAGGCATACCTACCATGCATTATTCATACTGAAGTGACATAAAAACTGGCATTACTTGAAGAATGCAGAGTTGGCAGTCAACTGTTGCCACATAATAAGATATTAACTTTCTAAATAACAGAAAGTAGACATTACCTGTCCCGGCTCCAGCGCCGAACCTTGCTTCCATTTCCGGTGTCCGCTTTGCTTTTCACTATGCCACATTGGCTTTTTTAAGTATTTATTTTGACATCATCCCTCAAGGCATTTTAAGACTGACTCAATGTACAGTACAGACCAAAAGTTTGGACACCCCTTCTCATTCAAAGATTTTTCTGTATTTTCATGACAATGAAAATTGTAGATTCACACTGAAGGCATCAAAACTATGAATTATAACACATGTGGAATTATATACTTAACAAAAAAGTGTGCAACAGCTGAAAATATGTCTTATATTCTACGTTCTTCAAAGTAGCCACCTTTTGCTTTGATTACTGCTTGGCACACTCTTGGCATTCTCTTGATGAGCTTCAAAGCAGAAAAGCACCCCCACACCATCACACCTCCTCCTCCATGCTTCACAGTGGGAACCAGGCATGTAGAGTCCATCCGTTCACCTTTTCTGTGTCGCACAAAGACACGGTGGTTGGAACCAAAGATCTCAAATTTGGACTCATCAGACCAAAGCACAGATTTCCACTGGTCTAATGTCCATTCCTTGTCGTCTTTAGCCCAAACAAGTCTCTTCTGCTTGTTGCCTGTCCTTAGCAGTGGTTTCCTAGCAGCTATTTTACCATGAAGGCCTGCTGCACAAAGTCTCCTCTTAACAGTTGTTGTAGAGATGTGTCTGCTGCTAGAACTCTGTGTGGCATTGACCTGGTCTCTAATCTGACCTGCTGTTAGCCTGCGATTTCTGACGCTGGTGCCTCGGATGAACTTATCCTCCGCGGCAGAGATGACTCTTGGTCTTGCTTTCCTCATGTGAGCCAGTTTCTCTGTAGCACTTGATGGTTTTTGCAACTGCACTTGGGGACACTTTCAAAGTGTTCCCAATTTTTAGGACTGGCTGACCTTAATTTCTTAAAGTAATGATGGCCACTCATTTTTCTTTACTTAGCTGCTTTTTTCTCGCCATAATATAAATTCTAACAGTCTATTCAGTAGGACTATCAGCTGTGTATCCACCAGACTTCTGCACAACACAACTGATGGTCCCAACCCCATTTATATGGCAAGAAATCCCACTTATTAAGCCTGACAGGGCACACCTGTAAAGTGAAAACCATTTCTGGTGACTACCTCTTGAACCTCATCAAGAGAATGCCAAGAGTGTGCAAAGCTGTAATCAAAGCAAAACGTAGCTACATTGAAGAACCTAGAATATAAGACATATTTTCAGTTGTTTCACACTTTTTTATTTAAGTATATAATTCCACATGTGTTAATTCATAGTTTTGATGCCTTCAGTGTGAATCTACAATTTCCATAGTCATGAAAATACAGAAAAATCTTTGAATGAGAAGGTGTGTCCAAACTTTTGGTCTGTACTGTACATACTTATGTCCCAAAAAAGTGAGGGGTGATACCTTTATTGGTTAGCCAGAAGTAATATATTAGCAAGCTTTCAGAGCTCAAAAGACTATATTACAAATGAATTACTGAGACAACATTTAAATAGATGTCAACACAGAACATGGCGTGATGTTAACTAGAGATAGGCCAAGGAAATTTAATTAAGGTTTTTTTACTTATGCAGGTGGAAGTGATATTTTAGGGGTACGTCACAGGTTTTATGGCGTAACAGCGACCTCGCCATGTGTGACACGTAGCATCGATCAGGCCCCCACTGTGAGATTGCTGGTTGTTACAAGTTATTCTGGACCATTTTTTGGTTGTTGCGCTCCCGCTGGGCAGCAGCGCTGTGTTTGACAGGGACAACGACCAACGATCTCAATACTACGCCCGAGAGTGACAGGTTCCCAACGACCGCTGTATCGTTGCTGCGTCGCTGGTGAGATCTGACTATTTGACATCTCAACAGCGACCACGTAGCGACGCACCAGCGATCCCGGCCAGGTTGGATCGTGGTCATGATCACTGGAAAGTTGCAGCGTGTAAAAGGGCCCTAAGGTTAGAGTCCTGAAGACCTTCTTGTGGAGGTGTGAACTGTGTCCATGTGATGACTCATGAACTCAGGGTTAAATTGAGTCCCATTGTTAGAGATTCTAATCAGATTGAATTCCCAGATTTTTCTTTCTCTGTCATTTTTAAAATGACCTTTCAATATTAGGACTTTAAGTCTGCCATGTTGTAGTTTTCGTTTTGTTTCACCGATGTATGTCCCTGCATTCCATGTTGTACTTTGTATCATGTACACCACATTGGAAGATGTACATGAAAAAGAGTCCATGATCTTATAGTCCTGGTTTGTGTTGGGTATGTGGACTGTATTGGTTGGTGATATGTGGGTACAGGTCTTGCATTTCTTGTTGTTACAGAGGAATGTGCCCGTCTGTGAGGGTGATGTCAGGACACTTCTGACAAGGAGATTCCTTAAATTGGGGGGCTGTTTGTAGGAGAGCGGTGGCAGTTCTGGGAATATTGCTTTCAGACTGTGGTCTTTGTGGATTATGAGTTGAAGATCAGCTCCAATTTTCCTTAATATGTTCATGTGAGGGTTGTATTATTAACTAGATGGTGGCCCGAATCTAATGCATCGGGTATTCTAGAATATGTATGTACAGTAGTTTATTTATGAAGATGTAAGAATAATGCAATGCGAAGCTGGGTATAAATCCTGCGCCAATATCGCTGATTGGTCGCGGCTGCAGCGGTGTTGGTGTGCAGCGGTGTTGGTGTGCAGCGGTGTCTGTGTGCAGCAGTGTCTGTGTGCAGCAGTGTCGGTGTACAGCGGTGTCGGTGTACAGCGGTGTCGGTGTGCAGCAGTGTCGGTGTGCAGTGTCGGTGTGCAGCGTTGGCGATGTGCAGCGGTGGTGGTAGGCAGCGGTGTCAGTGGGCAGCAGTGTCAGTGTTCAGCGGTGTCAATGGGCAGTAGAGTCGGTGTACAGTGATGCTGGTGTGCAGCGGTGTCGTTGTGCAGAGGTGTCGTTGTGCAGTGGTGTTGCTGTGCAGCAGTGTCGTTGTGAAGCAGTGTCGGTGTGCAGCAGTGTCGGACTGCAGCAGTGTCGGTGTGCAGCAGTGTCGGTGTGCAGCAGTGTCAGTGAACATCACTGTCTGTGTTCAGCGGTGATGGTGTACACCAGTGTCGGTGTGCAGCGGTGTCGGTGTGCATCAGTGTCGGTGTACAGCAGTGTTGGTGTTCAGTGGTGTTGGTGTACAGCGGTGTTGGTGTACAGCGGTGTTGAGCAGGGGTGAGTGGGTGCTGAGCAGGGGAGAGTGGGTGTTGAGCGAGGGTGAGTGAGTGCTGAAAGGGGTGAGTGAATGTTGAGCGGGGTTGACTGGGTGCTTAGCGGGGGTGAGAGGGTGCTGAGCAGGTGAGTGAGTGCTGAGCGGGGGTGACTGAGTGCTGAGAGGGGTGACTGGGTGCTGAGTGGGGATGACTGGGTGCTGAGACGGGTGACTTGTGCTGAGCGGGGGTGAGTGGGTGCTGAGCTGGGGTGAGCGGGTGCTGAGTGGGGGTGAGTGGATGCTGAGCAGGTGACTGGGTGCTGAGATGGGTAACTGGGTGCTGATACAGGTGACTGGGTGCTGAGCAGGTGAGTGAGTACTGAGCGGGGGTGAGTGGGTGCTGAGCGGGTGAGTGGTTGCTGAGTGGGGGTGAGTGGGGGCTGAGTGGGGTTAAGTGGGTGCTGAGCCGGGGTGAGTGGGTGCTGAGCCGGGGTGAGTGGGTGCTGAGTGGGTGACTGGGTGCTGAGACGGGTGACTGGGTGCTGAGACGGGTGAGTGGGTGCTGATCGGGGGTGAGTGGGTGCTGAGCGGAGGTGACTGGGTGTTGAAACGGGTGAGTGGATGCTGAGACAGGTGACTGAGTGATGAGCAGAGGTGACTTGGTGCTAAGTGGAGGTGATTGGGTGCTGAGCGGGTGAGAGTGGGGTTCATTGGGGACAGTGTGGGTTCAGTGCGCAGTGTGGGGTGAGAGGGGGCAATATGGGTTCAGTGGGGTAGTGTGGGGGCAGTGTGGGGTGAGAGGGGTAAGCAGGGGTAGTTGGGGGTGAATAGCAGGATGGAGGAGGCTCACCCCGACATTGTTCCTCTTCCTCCTCTTTTCTTTTTTGCTGCATTGATGTTCGGCAATGAAAGTCTGGGGGGGGCGGGGTTAAAAGAGGGGGTGTAGTAATGGGCGTGATCGAGAACACTGCCCTAATGTGGTGGGCGTGTCCTTAGTCATGCCCATTATGATGCCCCCTCTGTTAACCCCGCCCCCCGCGGCCTTTCATTACCGCACATCAATGCACCAAGAGGAGAAAAGAGGAGGAATGCCAGGGTGAGCGACGGGTGAGCGGGAGCGGGGCAGCGGGAGCATGGAGCAGGAGCATGGAGCGGGGTAGTGGGAGCAGGCAGCGGGAACATGGAGCGGGATCATGGAGTGGGGGAGCGGGAGCATGGAGCGAGGCAGCGGAAGCGGGAAAGCAGGGGTAGGTATTACATAGTAACATAGTAACATAGTAACATAGTTTTTAAGGTTGAAGGAAGACTTTAAGTCCATCTAGTTCAACCCATAGCCTAACATGTATTGAGAAGCTACTCTGAATTCTGTTCATTTCAAATAGCGGGGCGGGAAAGCTGACAGTCAAGTCGGCTTTCACGCCCGCTATGTGAGTGTAGCGCTGTCACGGCAATCCCGCGTCGCTAATGCATCGCCATCACCAGATTTTGAATGTGCTCGGCTGTTTTGCATACGCTGCGCTCATTGGTTGCCGCGGCTGGTGGTGACCAATGAGGGCTGGCGAGCTGGCACCCAATTTCGGTCTCAGACAGACACGATTTGGCAATTATATAGCAGATTATTATAGTGCCATTAAACTCCATGGCGCTTTACATGTGGAAGGGCAAACAAAGACAAGTACAGTATGTATGGATCATCCAGTCGCACAGGTACAGAAGGGGAGAGGACCTGAGGCGCCCTGTTGTTGTCCTTGTGATTGTAATCCAGGAGGCTGCTTTTTACACTCCACTTTCTATGTAGACAGTTAGCATGAGGGCAACTAATCACAAACGCCAGTTCAGTGGGTGGGGGCACTATCTAACTGCAACCAATCACGGATGCTGTCACAGAGGGTGGGAGGTCAAAGTAGGGGAATACTCATACATTTTAATTAGTGGACCAGGAAGCAGTGTGACAGCAGCAAAGAAACTTGGTAAGGATAATTGTCCTTCTTTTATCCCCATCTTGCTTCCATTTGCAGCCTTATAGCCACTATTTTATAGCAGTTAAGTTTGGGTACTCGTGGACTTATATGGGACTCGGGGTCCGGGTTCAAGTTTGGGTCTATTCTGGTCCTGAATCAGACTCTTTTAAATCTGGCTGGATATGGCAGGTTCAGCCATCTCTACTTGACACCTAAACTCTGTGAATGACATCAAAGGAGTCCCATTTACTGGGAGATGAAGGACTGTGAAGATCAGATAAATCCTAATTTGTGCGCAAGGAATTATTTTTAATTGACTTTTTTGATTAGAGGGAATCCGTAAGTAGAATCAACCCTCCTAAATTGACTACATGAACGTGCAGGTCATATCCTGAAACACTTCATTTACATATAAGAAAAATTAGAATTTCTCTGGAACAAGACATTGGATCGCAGATATCAAGGTATCATCTTATCCAGCTTCCTATGACCTACATGCGCATATAGACGATTTAGGAGGGACGATCATACTGACAGATTCCCTTTAACCAACTAGTAGATCCGATTCTGCACTGAGTCTTTTTATTCTTGTTGCAAATACCATTTACTCTCTTTTTCTTGTAGTCCTGTAAACAGCACTGTGGAGTCGATGCCCATTTTGGTGGGGTCGGAGTAGGATTCATGGAAATTGAGGAGTTGGAGTCCGGTGTGTGGCTTACTGACTTCACAGACATTGTTGTGGAGTCGGAGTCGTGGATTCAAAGTCGGAGTCCATTTTGGTGGAGTTGAAGTCGACGTCACAGTCGGATGCAGGGAAATTGAAGAGTTGGAGTCAAATGTTTGGCTTACCGACTCTACAACCCTGCTTGTAAATGTTAATCAGTCAGGGGCGGAATTACCATGGTGCAGCTGGTGCAGCTGCACCAGGGCCCCGACCGACTAGGGGGCCCCTTCAAGCCTGCAGGGAGGCCTCCAGCCGACCCCCATAAGCTGGTGTCAGTTGTCAGAGGAGAGGAGGGTCTTGCAAGGGAAACAGGAAGCTTCCTACTTCCCCTACCTGATCCTGCCCCTCCTCTCCTCTGCACCTTCGGCTCCCTGGAGCGCACTCGGAGCGGCTCACCAGGTAGGAGCTGCCGTAAACTCCTCTCCGCCGGCCGCCAGCACCACATCGCACCCCCCGGTCCTCAGCATGGCTGCACCAGGGCCCCCTGGGGTAACGGTCTGCCACTGTAATCAGTACAAGTAAAAGTAATGTTTTTCTTGTGATACTTCTTTTACCCAAGAGCACTAAACCCTAGTACCACCTCTCATGACTTAATTCCTCCATCTTGTCTTTACACCTCCATTTTGCTCCTCTATCCCCATAAAAATATTCAACTACTTTAAATAATTCCCAAAGCAAAAAGCCTTTTAGAGAAATTGGCCATAATCTTATGCCTCCAAATGAGGCCATACGCTTCTGGGTGCATTGTTTAGGGAAGAGTAAGGGAATTCCAGCACACCCTGCCAGCTCCGCTAGACACAGGCATCTCTGTACTACAGCTTGTTAGTGACTCATTTTGATGTTCATTAGTGAAGATTTGTTTTCACCTCGTAGTTTTATACACTGTGACTATTAAAATACAATGCAATGTTTTTACATAATGGTAGATCATTGTGTTTTTGCAAAATAAAATCCCATTATGAATACAAGAGATTAATTTGGGTGATTACTCTGAATAAACATTACACTGTTAAGTCTGAAAATATGAAACCTTTCCAAGTAAGTTCTTCCACAAAGTGGGTTCATTTCACACTAGACCAATGATACATAACAGTATCCAATATACTTCTCTTAATATGAAATAAATTCTAGGATTTAACATATTTGACTAAGGCTATCGATATACAGCAGGTTGGTTGCCATACGCTGCATGAGTGTCTGTGATTGGCTTTGGCATACAGACTGTATTTCATCAATCTGGGCAGTGATTGTGCTTGCCATACACTTTAGTGTATGGCAACCAACCTGCCATCATAGTGGGTTAAATAAATAAATAATTATTATATTATAATTTAAAATTTAATTATGCAACGGAGCTAGCTATTTTTCAGTATGCCTTGGGTGATACTGTGTAAGAGTCACCCAATGAGGGATATTAGGTAATGTCTATATATTTGTTGGCTACGCGCTAACTCTAGTAGTAAGTAGTCCACACAGGTGTGTAGGTTTAACCCTAAAAAATAAAGCATATCAATTGTTAAAATTGTTAAAGCATATACATTTTTAGATAGTTGGTGACTTAAGGCTAGAAAAACACCAACCACATAGTACAATAATTTTATTATAATGTTACTTTTACGTCATACATTAAAATAGTTGTAAGCCAATAAACATCCCAAAAAGGGGTTAAACCTACACACCTGTGTGGACTACTTACTTACTTACTACAAGAGTTAGCGTGTAGCCAACAAACATATAGGCATTAAATAAATAATAAAAAAAAAAATGCACAGAGCTTTCCTGTATTTTTTAGTCTAGCGCAGACAATTAGATTCCAAGGATACCTATGATCATGATTTAGTTAGAAGTACAGCTCATTAAGACAATTTTCAACCTGAGAAATTAAGCCTATGTACCTTTTAAATGCCCTGTCAAAAAAAAATCACATTTCAACCAGACTGCAAGTGCACAAGTGTTTTAATTGTAGACACCAGTTGAAAAAAGTTAAAAGACAGGGTAGTTTATACATAGTTACAGCAGGACAATGGCACTTTTGGAGGACAAACACGACTGTGCAACAACAAGCTCTACATCAGGGTATAAAGTGCTACAGCATTAATCAATAGTACAGGGGGAACATGATCCAGAATAAGGAATAACACTATTACACAGTAATCATTGTTACCAATACAATAGCCCTATATTCTGTTCTGCCCCAAGTACCCCAAATAATCCAAATCTGAGGACCACTCCCCCATAGATAGAGAACCTGAGGTACACAGCAAGTGTCTGGGGCAACCCCGACACGTGTTTCAGTGGCTTTCCTCAGGGGGTGTGCAGGTGGAGTGTGGGGATTTGATGCTTAAATAGAGACTGCCCAATACCTCATAATTGGCGTTCTAACACAGGTGTTTGCTGAGGGTCTCACAGCAGCGCTGCACTGCCATCAGCGGCACGTCTTCCGGTATCGGAAGATAACTTCCGGTGACGTCACTAAACCGGTATCACTAGGCCAGCGCATGCGCATTCAGGGCTCGCCTCAATAGACCTGTGCTGATCGTCGCTCTGCCATCTTAGATGTGGGCAACACTGTGGGCACCCGGTTTATATGGACCAGGAGGCTGCTAACTATATATGATGCGAGGATCTTCCAAGAATGCAATATCAGAGAAGGCATGGGATAGTCCAAAAATGTAAAGTCCAAACATAACGTGTAGCCAAGAAACATTAAGACATTAAATAAATAATTTAAAAAAAAATGCACAGTACTTTGCTGTATTTGTTAGTCTAGCACAGATAAAGCAGACAGCTGCAAGCTGCCACCCTTAGCTGCCTACTTTTACCTTGGCTGGCAAAACAATGTGTGGGCTTCACCCTATTTTCATTGCCAGCCAAGGCAAAACTAGGCAGCTGAGGGCAGGTATTCTCATCGAGGTAGGGGCCTTTGCTATTGGGCCTACCATGCTATAGAATAGCAGACCACAGCTGCCCCAGAAATTGACAAATTCATAAGAAGCGCCAATTCCTGGCACTTTACCCAGCTCTTCCAGTTGCTGTGTAGCAGTGGCAAACTCGGTAATAATGAGTTAATGCCAGCTAGGGATGGGTGAATCTACTCGTTACTACTTGGTACTCGCCGAGTAGTAAGGGATTCGCCCGACTCGTTACTGTGCGAGTAATCGCAGGGATTACTCACACAGTAACGAGTCCGGTCCCCCCCCATGGTCCAGGGGTTAATAAAGATGCATTCCCTTTTTTAGGATTGTTTTATTGATTGTTCAGAAAATAATATATAATAATAATAATAATAAAGCTTTATTTATATAGCGCCAACATATTCCGCAGCGCTTTACAATGTAGGGTTAGCGTACAGAAAATATACAGTAAGTAATTACAATAGAGAACAAATAAAGTACAATCATTGGATACAAAAACAATAGGCATAGAATCAATGTGGAAAAAAAAATACAATAAATAAAGCAAGAAATGAAGGTGACCCTGCTCAAAAGAGCTTACAATCTACAACGGGATAGGGGTTGTACAAGGTGCCGGGGCTTATTGCACTGGTGGTCCAGGCATCTTGAGGAAATGGGGTATAGGGCTAAGCTTACATGAATGGTCATCAGTCTGTGTAGACCTTTATGGTTTGGTGGAGTTTGTAGAAGAATAATGTCCAGAGGATAGCCCATTCACTGTCTACAGTACAATGGACATGTTAGGGAGTATGATAGGCCGCCTTAAAAAGATGCGTCTTTAGGGATCGTCTGAAGCCATGCAAGTTGTGGATAGTCCTAATTTCTTTGGGTAAAGCATTCCAGAGGTTTGGTGCAGCTCTGGAAAAGTCTTGGAGCCGGGAGTGGGAGGATCGGATTAGTGCAGATGTTAGTTGAAGGTCATTTGAGGAACGTAGAGAGCGGGTGGGGTGATAGACAGAGATGAGGGAGGAGAGGTAGGGGGGAGCTGCACTGTGAAGAGCTTTGTGGGTGAGAACAAGCAATTTGAATTTGATCCTGTAGTATACGGGCAGCCAGTGCAATGACTGGCACAGAGCAGAGGCATCTGAGTAACGATTGGCCAGATGGGTGATCCTGGCTGCTGCATTAAGGATGGACTGGAGAGGAGAAAGTCTGGTGAGGGGGAGGCCGCTTAATAGAGAGTTGCAATAGTCAAGGCGGGAATGGATTAGGGCCACGGTGAGGGTTTTTGTTGTTTCCAGGGTGAGAAAGGGGCGGACTCTAGAGATATTCTTCAGGTGTAAGCGACAGGAGCGGACGAGAGATTGCGTGTGGGAGGAGAAGGAGAGATCGGTGTCAAATATAACACCCAGACAGCGAGCTTGCTGTCTAGGCGTTATCGTGGTGCCGCACACTGAGAGAGAGATGTCCGATTTAGGGAGGTTAGTGGATGGGGGGAGCAGAAGAAGTTCAGTTTTGGAAAGGTTTAGTTTCAAATAGAGAGTGGACATGATATTGGAAACTGCAGCTAGACAGTCATTGGTGTTCTTTACTACCGCAGGGGTAAGGTCAGGGGCTGAAGTGTATAGTTGAGTGTCATCAGCATAAAGATGGTACTGGAAGCCAAATCTGCTGATGGTCTGTCCAATCGGGGCCGTGTAGAGAGAGAAGAGGAGAGGGCCAAGGACTGAACCCTGAGGGACCCCAATAGTGAGGGGAAGAGGGGGGGAAGTGGAGCCAGCAAAAGATACACTGAAAGAGCGGTCAGAAAGATAGGAGGAGAGCCAGGAGAGAGCAGTGTCCTTTATGCCAATGGAGTGCAGCATAGAGAGTAGGAGCTGATGGTCGACAGTGTCAAAAGCTGCAGAGAGATCAAGGAGAATAAGCAGAGAGTGGTCACCATTACGTTTTGCTGTCAGAAGGTCATTGGTCACTTTGATGAGGGCAGTTTCTGTGGAGTGAAGGGGGCGGAAACCAGACTGTAATGGATCTAGAAGAGAGTGAGCGGAGAGGTAACGGGTGAGGCGGGAATAGACCAGGCGCTCCAAGAGTTTAGAGATGAAGGGGAGATTGGAGACTGGTCTGTAGTTATTTGTGCAGGTTGGGTCGAGAGTGGTTTTCTTTAATAATGGAGTAATGATCGAGTGTTTGAAGGAGGAGGGGAAAATGCCAGAAGAGAGGGAGAGATTGAAGATTTTGGTTAGATGAGTGGTGACGACTGGAGAGAGGGACTGGAGCAGGTGTGAGGGAATGGGGTCGGTAGTGCATGTGGTGGGACGAGAGGAAGATAGGAGCCTGGAGACTTCTTCTTCTGTGACTGGGTCAAATGTGGAAAGTGAACCGGAGGGGATGTGAGGAAGAATGGGGGTGGCAGTGCTTGGAGGCTGAGAGCTGATTTCCTGGCGGATGTTGTCTATTTTATCCATGAAGTAGGAAGCCAGGTCATCAGCACAGAGGTCGGTGATGGGGGCCTGCACTTTAGGACTGAGGAGAGAGTGAAAGGTGTCAAAGAGTTTTTTTGGATTGTTGGATAGTGAGGAGACCAGGGTGGTGAAGTAGGTCTGTTTGGCAAGGTGAAGGGCAGAGTTGTAGGTTTTGAGCATGAATTTATAGTGGATGAAGTCTCCTGGTGAGCGAGTTTTCCTCCATAGGCGTTCAGCACTCCTGGAGCATCGCTGGAGGAATCGGGTTTGTGATGTGAGCCAGGGCTGTTTTGTTCTCTGTTTGGAGGTTCTGCGGGTGAGGGGCGCTACTTGGTCCAGGGAGCTTCTGAGAGAGTCATTGTAGTGATTTACTGCCTGATCTGGAGAAGAGATTGAAGAGATTGGGGACAGAGATGAGATGAGGGAGTCTGCGAGTGCTTGAGGGTTAATGGCCTGTAGATTTCTGGATGTGTGATAGGTAGGCTTGGGCTGTGTTGGCCGAGGGTTAGTGAGTGAGAAGGAAAGAATGTTGTGGTCAGAGAGTAGAGTTGAGTTATCCAAGGGGGAGGATGAGCAGAGCCGGGTAAAGACAAGGTCAAGGGTGTTACCGTTTTCGTGTGTCTTAGAGGTTGAGAGCTGTGATAGGCCAAGAGAGGTAGTTAGAGATAGGAGCTGGGATGCAGATGGGGAGATGGGGCTGTTTATGGGAATGTTAAAGTCTCCCAGAATAAGGGTTGGTAAATCTGAGGACATGAAATGCGGGAGCCAGGCGGAGAAATGGTCGAGGAACTGGGTGGGTGACCCTGGGGGGCGGTATACCACTGCTACTTTGAGGGGGAGGGGATGGAATAGCCTAATGGTATGGACCTCAAAAGAAGGGAATGAGAGTGATGGGGCTGGAGGAATGACCAGGAAAGTACATTGTGGGGACAGGAGGAGGCCGACTCCACCGCCACGTCTGTTCCCAGGTCTAGGGGAGTGAGAGAAGTGTAGGCCGCCATAAGAAATAGCAGCAGGGGAAGCAGTGTCTGAATCCTGGATCCAGGTTTCTGTGAGGGCCAGCAGGTTAAGAGAGTTGGTAAGAAAGTAATTGTGAATGAAAGGAAGTTTGTTGCATACAGACCGTGGATTCCAGAGAGCGCAATTAAAAGAGGGAGGTGAAGGTGTGCAGGTGATGGTAATGAGGTTAGTGGGGTTTCTGTGTGAGGTGGGAGAGGGGTTGAAGTTAGCAGATGGCGGACCAGGGTTGGGAGAGATATCACCTGAGAGGAGCAGCAGTAGAAAGAGAAAGAGCAGATAGTTTTTGGGATTAGGACATGATTTATTATGACAAGCTTTGGAATATGATGGGCTGAGAGTCTTCAGTAAACTGAAGATAGCATGGGAGCTGTACATAGAGTAGGGCAGGAGAGAGGGCTGATGTGAATGAGTGGTGATGGAGGGGGGATGGGGTGATAAAAGTTGGTGGCGAGAGCACATAAGAAAACAAACAGTGAAATACAAGACATGGTAAAGATTAGTAGTGAATGGAGTTATGCACAGTGTTGGAGTGTCCCTCTATGTCATTGTCTTCCAGCAAGAGCACATAGAACAATAGATGGTGAAGTACAGGACATGGTGATAGGGAAAGGAAAGAAAAAAAATGACGTGGGCTTCGCCGTATTTCTGGAACCAGCCGGATCCAGCAGGCAGCGACGGGCTGCCCCCAACCCCCAGGTGCCTATTTGTACCTGGCCAGACACAAGAATATAGGGGAGCCCTTTTTTTTTATTATTTCATGAATTTCATGAAATAATTAAAAAAAATGAGTGGGGCTCCGCGCAATTTCTATGTCTAGCCAGGTACAGCTAGGTAGCTGGGGTCTGGAATCCGCAGCGCAGGGAGGCCCAAGCTTTCTGGGCACCCCCCGCTGCAAATTGCAGCCCGCAGCCGCCCCAGAAGATGGCGCGTTCATTGAAGCGCCATCCTCTGGCGCTGAACCCCGCTCTTCCAGTGGCCCTGGTGCGGTGGCTCACTGGGTAATAAAGAGGCTAGGGCCAGCTTTGTATTATCAGCTGGCCCTAAGCCCGAAGTTTATGGCGGTCACGCCAATATTAGACATGACCGCCATGAATTTCTATTAAATTGTTTTAAAAAATAACACAACACAGAGAAAAATGTTTTTATTAGAAATAAAAAAAAAAAGCCATTAGGGACTCCATCTTTAATTAAAAAAATCCTCTTCTGTCCGATGTAGTCCAAAACACAATCTCAGCTCTGCTACATCCCTGTCTGTGCTTAGACAGACAGGGATGTAGCAGAGCTGAGAACTGACTAAACAGTCAGGGTTCAGCTCAGGTCATTATGACCTGAGCTGAACTCTGCTGTCAGCCAGACTCGCTCTGCTCCGGAGATTCCCGAGCAGTGACGGAAGTTAATTTATTCACTGCTTCTGTCAGCGTTTGGGAATCTCCGGAAAAAGCAACAGAGACTTGGGGAGCGAGTCTGCAGCTGGCGCCGGCAAAGGCAGCGGTAAGTAGCCGGCCGGTTCGGTGCACCCCCACCAACCCTTTGCCGCTGGCTTTAAAAGAATAACATGGGGATTTGCAGGTTTTTCCTCTGCTGCCAGACCACTTATAGGGTCCGGAAGCAGAGGAATCACTGCAATACTCGCCTTCCCATTAATTAACATTGGAATCGCTAGACTCGCAACGAGTAGCGAGTCCTGGACTCAGACTCGTCGGAGTCTAGCGATTCCGTGTAGTTTAGGATTCGCCCATCATTAATGCCAGCTTTATATTTCCAGCTGGTAATGCTAGCTGACATTAAGCCCGAAATACTTAATGTCAGGCCAATATTAGATCTGGCGATTAAGAATTTCAAGTAAATAGTAAACAAGTCACAACACAGATAAACAAAAATATTTTATTAGAAATAACACAAAGACATTTAGGTACTCCATATTTGTGAGAATTCTAACATTGGGGGATGTATATAGGGCCACAATCATTATTAGGATCTTGGTTTTAACAACAAAATTCTCCAGAGTGGATTGTATACAACCCCAGTGGACTCCATCAAAGCTTTTTTCCGTTTTTTATTATGTTCATTATTATTTCAAAATTACATTCGGCAGTTTAACTTCTCCAATTGATTTTGGTTATCTTTGGTAAATTGATATATTCTAAAACATTGTTTATATTATCCTGTGTCTAGTTGTTGGGTTTCAGGTTCTTCTTTTAGGTTGTAAAGCTTGTAATAATATTTGCAAAGGTTCTGCAATGTTCAGGGAATTGACGACTTTTGTGCCATTAGGGAGTTTAATAGATGATATTTTATAAACTTGGCGAGTAGCTTCAATTTTCTCACCATTAGTTTCGGTGGCTTAATATTGGGAAAATAATACAATAATACAATCAAATTGATCTTGTAGGTTTGTTGTATTCACCTGTCAATAATGTTTTAAGTTTTTTTGGAGGTTTTCAGTGTCTTTAACTTTAGTTACTTCTTTCATTTTCTCTTTTTTATTTTGTGAATGGAAGCTAATTGTATAAAGGTGACCCAACAACCTCTTAGTGTATATTCCAGATTATTTTAAAGTGTAATTCTGTGGAGTAATTCTCTTTGAAACAGACTTTGTGTTTTATGGGGTACAGGCCACATCTCCACCTTATCACCACCACCACCACTGGAGATGCCACCTCACAACCACCACCCCCACGCAGTTGACTCACCACCACCAGAGCTACCACAACCCTACTGTCCTCCCCATCATCCTTTAGAATGTGAGCCCGAAAGGGCAGGATCCTCTCCCTTCTGTACCAGTCTGTCATTGTTAATTTGCTCACTGTAACCTATATCTGCGTTTTGTATGTTACCCCTTCTCATGTACAGCACCATGGAATTAATGGCGCTATATAAATAAATAACAATATCACAAGCATCTCTCTCACATTGTCAGCCAGCTGTGTGAGCAGTGACATCAGAGAGCTCTTATGAGGTCAGAGCTGACATACCGCGGGAACCGCAGCAGCTGTGACCTCAGTTGAACTCTCTGACGTCACCGTTCTCAGAGCCTTGGTTCTTGCTGCAGTCAGTGTAAGTTCCACTTGCGGTGAGTAGTCACTGTAATGTAATCGGTAGGGATGAGCGAGTATACTCGCTACTATTCGGTATTCGCCGAATAGTAGCAGTATTCGGGCTATTCGCTACTCTCCGAGTACTTATGTGTATTCGAGAGTAGCGAGTAGTCCTAATACTTTCACAGTGTATCTATAGATACACTGCGAAAGTACCCTAAAAGTGAGTAAAAGTTGTTAAAAAACAATAAACCTGTCCGACGCCTGCACCGGGACCGGAAAACCTCACCTCCGATCGCTGGACAAGGACCTTTCACTACCAGCCAATCAGATGGCCGGTAGCGATCTGGCCAATCAGATGGTGCCTTTTCACAACCACGTGATCGCTAGCGGCCACCTGATTGGCCAATTTGCAAGGTCCTAGATGTACTATCAGGACCTTGCAAACTAGCCAATCAGGTGTCCGCTAGCGATTGGCCAGATCTCTACCGGCCATCTGATTGGCTGATAGTGAAAGGTCCTTGTCCAGCGATCGGAGGTGAGGTTTTGCGGTCCTGGTGCAGGTGTCGGACAGATGAGTATGTAAGTTTATTGTTTTTTAACAACTTTTACTCACTTTTAGGCTACTTTCGCAGTGTATCTATAGATACACTGCGAAAGTATTCGTACTCGCTATACTCGCAACGAATAGCGAGTATCGCTACCTACTCGTAGCGAGTATAGCGAGCACGAATAATAAGGTACTCGCTCATCCCTTGTAATCGGTCATCGTGGTGTAGCAGAGCTGAGGAGCTTCGAGGGACATCGTTGTGGATTTACTGACGGAGGGTATGTTTGTGGTTAATAAATGGGTAGATGAGGGTGTCCGCGTGTTTTATTTTAAATAAAGGATTTTTCTCTCTGTGTGTTTTTTAACTATTTACTTAGTGGGCTGGTAATGTCTCAAAAAGACCCTAAGTGGGTCAAAATGTCTTCTCTGGTTGCTTACACCATTATATTAATAAAGTTTCTCACATTTACGCAAATCAAACTTTTGGAGTGTGCAGTGTTCCTTTTCCCAGGCTGTTATGTGGGTTCTACAACCCATATACTAGCACCTCAAAATTAATAAAGTGTGCTTGCCAATACTCTTGTATTACTCACCCATTCATTAGTGGGTCCTGGGATGTTTAGGTCCAATATGAAGGCTCCAGCATTCCAAGATCGAGTCAGGATCTGCTCTAACAATCTTTCTTTCTGGGCTGAACTCTCACCCTGACAATGGAAGTCCACATCTGGTCCTTTGCATCTTAGTGTGTTTCTTTCCGTATAAATCATCAGGTGATCGTGGGCGCATTTCATCATTAAATTTGAGAGGTCTGCACGCAGATAACATTAGTCACTATGGATCCATCAGCCATGAGTAAAGCAAGTAATATGCAGCTTATCTAGCCACCCAGTCTAAACGAAACACACAACAGGTGGGTATGGAGACTTTCCCGATCAATAAACTTAGGAGATCTAAAATGTAATTTCTGTATGACGTCCATACCACCAGTAATCACACTAGCACTCTGATCGTAATCCTTCTGGCAAGTCTGGTATGTACATTGTCCCAGACTTCCGATTTCAGTGGAACGCATGGTCCTGCCCTACAATTCCATAATTTTCGTCACATTTGTGTGCAAGCTGCCTTCAAAGTCCGGACATCCCGGAACGCATATTACTTACAAAGTAACATAAGTGTCCATGACTTGGTTAGGGAGTGGCGTGACCCAAAAATAAAATCTGCAAATATTAACTTTGTATACTCCAGTATGCCCTGATGTAAAGATTGCAGTACCAACATCTATGAGTATAGGGATTTTAATCATTGGCAGTTATTATCAAGTGTAAACCAGCGGTTCATTATGCCAGGGCAACAGGATTGATCAACAGTATAGACTTAGGGTTCTTTTTTGAAAGGGAACAGAGTTGATTAACAGATGACAACCTAGTGGATAAATGACATTTTAAACAGAGACCCTTAGGAGGTGTTAAATAAAGCAGCCATAATTCAGCTCTTTGTCAGACCCAGGTGAATGATCATATTCAGGTGAAAAGGGGTGCTCCTGTAGTAATGATGTCTGGGTACATGTATTGTATATGACCCTGGGGGCTCTCCTGTAGTGGTAATGCCTGGGTGCAGATGATGTATATGACCTCCCAGGGGCGCTCCTGTAGAGGTGATGTCTAGGTGCAGGTGTTTCAGCGCCCATGAAGTTAGTGCAGCCAGACACACAGGTGAATTTGAAAACATAACACTTTACTGATGAGAATAATAAGAAACAGTCTTACAAAGGCAAATTGGCGGTGGTTCATTGTATAGGATACACTAAATATTTTTCATATGAATTAAGATGTTTTCGTCTCATGAAAAAAAGCATATTTGGAGCCTCTCAGGCAGCTGGAGTACAGTTCTCTTCACTTTCTATCAAGGAAATATGCATAGTCCAGGTAATACTACACTGATGGAAGGAACTTTATGGGTCGATTCCCCGTCGACAAACACCAGTGGCATGGAGTTACTCTCGATTTTGGCGTTACCGTTCCATATTGCAGGGGGTAGGTCCGATAAAGTTTGTGGCTTGGAAGTCACATTGCACTGGTTCTGGCTAGTAACACATAGAAAACCAGCATGGAAGAGACACCTGTTCAGCCTTAGCCACTAGCGTTCACCTCCGCAGCGTCCTGCGGAGGGGAACCGCAAGCTGAACGCGTACACCGCAAGTCCCTATGTTTAACATGGGGACGCCGGTGTATGCACTCGGGTGCAGATTGAAGTGCACACCCCGTCCGCAGCCATTGCTCACCATGTATGATTTGTACACATGCGGATGCATGCGCACAAATCATACATTCTTGTCCGCACCAGGAACGTGACATGTCGCGTTCAGGGTGCGGACGAGAGTGTGTGATTTGTACGCGAGCATCCGCATGCATACAAATCACTCACAGAAGTGAATGGGTGCGCACGCCAATCTGCACCCGAGCGCATACACGCACGTCCCCATGTTAAACATAGGGTCTTGCGGTGTATGTGCTCAGCTTGCGGTTCCCCTCCGCAGCGTCTTGTGGAGGGGAACGCAAGTCTGAAGGCAACCTTTTCTCTCCTGACTGTATGAAGCTTCACTTGTTTGTGGAGGCAATTATATGAAGAGAATGATGTCTCTTCAAGATATACTGTGATAGAGATGCTGGGAGAAGTAGTGCTTCCTCCCTCTCCTGACTAGACTGACTAAGGCCTCTTTCACACTGGCGTTTTTGAAAAAATGTGGCAGATGCGGCAGAATTACTGGTTTTATAACAATGTGGCTGTCATTCTTAAAAGGATCCTGTCACCTCCAAAATGCCTCCTAAGCTACCAAAACACATCCTTGCAGCATATTATCACTAATCTCACACTCCTTTTGTCTCCTAAAAGCATCCTGTGAAAGTGCATAAAAACGTTTTATTACTCACTCATTAGTGATTATAATTAGCAGGGGCTATATTCTTTAGCCCTTATGGCATGTTGTTTTGCAGCCTGAATGATCCAGCCTCTCTGTACAGCTTCTGCTGTGATGTGGAGCAGAAGGCAGGACTAATGATTTGCATTCTGTGAGTGACAGAGAGGGGGGAGGGTAAAGCCTGCACAAGCAAAGCAGCACAGAGAGAGAAGCTGGATCCTCAAGGCTGCAAAACACCACGCCCTGAGGGCTAAAGAATATAGCCCCTGCTAATTATAATCCCTAATGAGTGAGTATTAAAACGCTTTATGCACTTTCACACGATGCTTTTAGGAGACAAAAGGAGTGTGAGATTAGTGATAATATGCTGCAGGGACGTGTCTTGGGAGTTTAGGTGGCGTTTTGGAGGTGACAGGATCCCTTTAACTAGATTAAATGCCTGCATCTCCGTTTTGCTGCAATTGAATTTAAATTGGTTCTTGTGCTTAGATTATTCTCTAAGATCCCTCATAACTAAGTTCACAAATACATCAATTGCTGAGACGTCTCCAGATATAGATGGCATCTGGTTACTTTTATTTTTAAGGATCGTAAATGGAGCCTCACCTAGGAGGTTTGGGTCACTCAGGCTATTAAGCAATCTTATATCTGACAGCGTATCATCGAGTCACCCACACTGCATGTGGAGATACACATCGGGTTCTGTGACTCCTCCTTATCTTCCTTTGCCCATCCATCACTCACAGGTTCATTTGGCATTCTGTCTTTATACATGGGTATCCATATATTGGTCATTAATACAGGGTCTATGTAAATAATAACCTGATCTGTCTTTTCATGATGTGCAAACATTTTTGGGTTTATCTGCTTTATTGTTTTTATTTTTTTAGCACTCTTGGATGCTATTATTGCTTGAATTATCATTTTTTGGTTCATTACTAGTGATGAGCGAGTAGTAAGATATTAGGTGCGGAGAGCTGTAACTGAATACTAGAGCTACAGCTAGAGGACTGGTGTCAACAGCTCAATGTAGGAACTGATTCCACTCCCATGCAAAAAAAGCAAGGTGTCTACCAGGTAGTCCAAGAATTTGAACAAGTATTTAGTAAACATCCACTTGATTTTGGTAGGATTAGTGATGGGCGAATCCTAAATTACTCGGAATCGCTTGACTCTAGCGAGTCCGAGCCCAGGACTACTCGTTGCGAGTCTAGCGAGTCCAATGTTAATGAATGGGGAAGCGAGTAATAGCGAGTAGTGTGCGATTTACAAATCACAGATGTGTCTCGGAAGCTTCAGCCTGAAGCAATCCTAGTTTTGCCATTGATTTGCATTGGACTCGTTTACTGTGCAAGTAATCGCTGGGAAACTCGCACAGATAAGAGTCCTGTCTGCTCTATGTGCTGGCTGCCGCAGCTCCAGGGTCCTAGAACCCGCCTGCTGCCTGATGTAGCAGAGCTGAGATTGTTCTCAGTCTGCTCATTCCCTGTGCATAGACATCTATATCTATGCACAGGGGATGTAGCAGAGAGGACATCGTGTTTTGGACTGCGTCGGACGGAAGAGGATTTTTTTAATTAAAGATGGAGCCCCTAATGGCTTTTTTTTTTATTTCTAATAAAAAATTTTCTCTGTGTTGTGTTTTTTTTAAAACAATTTAATAGAAATTCATGGCGGTCATGTCTAATATTGGCGTGACCGCCATAAATTTCGGGCTTAGGGCCAGCTGATAATACAAAGCTGGCCCTAACCTCTTTATTACCCAGCGTGCCACCGCCACCAGGGCCGCTGGAAGAGCGGGGTTCAGCGCCAGAGGATGGCGCTTCAATGAACGCGCCATCTTCTGGGGCAGCTGCGGGCTGCAATTTGCAGCGGGGGGTGCCCAGAAAGCTTGGGCATCCCTGTGCTGCGGATTCCAGCCCCCAGCTGCTTAGCTGTACCTGGCTAGACATAGAAATTGCGCGGAGCCCCACGCAATTTTTTTTTATTATTTCATGAAATTCATGAAATAATAAAAAAAAAAGGGCTCCCCTATATTCTTGTGTCTGGCCAGGTACAAATAGGCACCTGGGGGTTGGGGGCAGCCCATCGCTGCCTGCTGGATCCGGCTGGTTCCAGAAATACGGCGATGGACAGCAGCCAATCATAGTAATGCTACAACCAACATGGCTTTGGCATTACTGAATATGATTGGCTAAACATGCTTGTCCATCTTCACAAGTTTGTCTGACCTAACACGCTAGGCTGTCTCGGAAGCTTTGTCGGAACATAACAGATTCTGTATTCGCGAGTCCCGAATACAGAATACAGGACTCGGATTCCTAGACTCGCTCGGAATCGCTAAGACTCGCTCAGACTGCTTATGTGGCACCCTGGCACCTGATGGGCACCACAGAAATCCTTAGGTACAATGGAGTAAGTAACAGCACAGCAAAACCACAAACACAAACAACACTTAGAACACCTGGTTTCACCCCGAGCCTCTAGGGGAGCTACCACTGGTCACTTGAGCCAGTTCCCCCTATAAATAGAGTCTTGGAGGGAGAAACTTCAGAGTGTGGTAGACGCTACAAGAGCTGCCTGCCTGTGTGAAACCTCCACCCTATGAGGAACACACTAGGCCCACCCAGCCTGTTAGCCAGTGGAGATCCCTGTAATTGGGACAATAGGAAGAAGGAGATCACCTCTCAGGAATACAGAGTTAATCCAACTCTTTCCAAATCATCCGGTTACTGGAACCGAAGCTGTGGAAGCTACAAAGCCATCACAGAGAACCAGCATACTACACAGGGAGTCTAGCCCCCTGTTCACCTGCCGCACCTACCAGCGAGAGCCCAGGGAAGAAGGTAGAATTATCATCACCCTTTTACAGTGCCCTCAGTGCTGACAACCAGGTGAAATCCGTTCCATTGAACAAACTGCCCGGTCCGGAAGGATTCCATATCCACCCGACCTTAGCACCAGAAGTAGAGAAAGGAAGCCTAACACTGCTAGCTGTGAAACTCCAGAAGTGCCAACTTCACTATCCCGGTCCGAGTGTACCTGACTACCCACCAGTAAAGGTACCTAAAAGAGACTTTGTGTGGTTGTCCATTACTCCTGGGTTCAGCGCGCAGCATCCCGCAGCTGCCTCACAACATCTTGCGCAGCTCCTGGCTCCGGGGACTCCCACTCATCCTGTGGGGAGCGTTCCATCTCGCTGTATACCATCCCCCGGAGACCTGAACAGCGCTGGTAAAGTTACCAGAACACCCGCAGGTGGCGTCACGAAGACAAATCACCCCACTGTTCCGCCATTCCCCTATTGATCTGGACCACCGGGCCTACACTACCGCAGGCGCGGTTCCGTGACTGGAGGAGAAACAACGCCCGCTACGTGTACCCCCGGCCACGGTGAGTCAGAATTTGGCGTCACGAACAGGATACGAGCAGGCCCGTTATCACGGGTATTGTGTGCTATTTATTGACTGTAAATATCGAACTGTACATTTGGTCCGCCATTGCTGCGCAAAAAGGCGGGAAAAGAAGGGGCGTGACTGTGCAGAGGGCGCGAAGATTGATCCCGCCCCCACGCTCTGACGACTTCCCCTGTACGCAGCAGGAACCGGAAACTCCCGTGGTGCCTCACTCCTCACCGCGAGGCCGACACTTCCGTTTGCAACCGAGGGAAAGGCTACGCTTAACTAAGGGGGAGCGACCATGAGTAACCCGGCTCCCGATCACGCGGTGCCCCCGCTAGACCAAGCGGTACCTCAAAACATACCTCTTGATGGACAGCAACAAGTCGGCGGTATGCTACCACAACCCGCTCCGATTATGCCGATGTCTCTACCCTACGTTCCTAGTGCGACCTGGTTACCCAAGTACAGCGGTGTACCCAGCACCTTGGAGAACTTCCAGAGGAAGATATGCCAAGCCCTGGACATGTACCCGATGACCGGTAAGCAAAGAGCTTCAGTTATTATGGGACAGTTAACTGGTGCAGCCGAACTGCAGAGCCGCAGCTGGCCTATAGAAGTTCAGGAATCTGTGGAGCAGATATTCGCTAGATTAAACCGGGTCTTTGAGTGCCATACAGAAGCTGGATTAAGACTGTCATTCTATCGTTGTAACCAAGGGGCACAAGAAACTGTCCTTGATTATTCACTGCGCTTGCAAGAAGCATACAGACTGTTAAAACAAGTCGATCCTGATAGTGCTCGAGATGAGAACAAAGCGTTAATCGGATAATTTATTGTGGGCCTTAAACTGTCTGAGGATAGGAAGCAAGCAAGCTGGTGGTCCATACAAAACCCAGGCGCGGAGTTTGATACCTTGAGAGATTTAACAGTCTGGGGACAACGACTCGCTGAAGTACCTGATCCCGCTTCACCGCAGCAGCAGTACACTGACACCCCTTCCGTGCCGGCAGCAGCATCTCCAATCCCTGCGATTCAATCCAGTGCACAGACTGTAACACCTGACCGGTTTGATCAACTGTGTGCTAATGTCGAGCAGCTGATGAAGGACGTAGCCAAGCTACAAGCTGGGAGAAGACCCAAGACAGATGCAAGGCCATCGGACAAGATTCAACTCGCCGACAGCCCGGATGACGTCCCGTGGATGAGGAGAAAGACACAGCCGTCGCGAGGAAAACCTGCAGACCGCAGCAGTCCTGACAGACGCCGCAACAGTCAGCAGAACGACTTAGGAGGACGCAACGTGCAATCCCGTCCTTTAAACGAGCGACCCCTGGGCGAGAAGGGCCAACCCCAGGAGTAGACTGTCCAGGCCCTACGTCCAGCTGGGAACACAAGTATGTGGGAGACTGTCCATACTTACCAATCGTCATTGATGGCATCGCTATATCCGCCTTGATAGACACTGGATCCCAGGTGACATCCATCCCCAGTACCCTTTACAAGCAGTTCTGGCCCAGTGTTAAGCTAGAACCCCCTAACCCTGAGATGAACCTTGAAGCCACTAATCGTATTCCGGTTACCATAGAGGGACAATGGGAAGCTACAGTAAAGGTGGGGAGGGTGCAGTTGACTAACCAGGGTATCTTAGTGGTCCAGGATAAACCTAACCACAAGGACCCATATGTCATATTGGGTACCAATGTCATGATCAAATGCCTCGATGAAGTGTTGTTTTTACTCCAACAGAGTGCTGAAGCCGGTAAACCCAGAGAAAAAAGGGCTATCCAAAAGCAGATCAGAGCTCTGGTGTATCAACAACAGGTAACCTTGTCAAATGGTGAGATTGGCAGAGTAAGAGTCACAGATCCCATTCCAATTGTGGTACCACCCAGAAGTGAAATGATGATCTGGTGTCGAGCAGCCATAGGCCTCAGAGGGCAGGACTACCAAGCTGTAGTAGAACCTGTAATGTCCGACAGTAGTCCTACGCTCTTGACAGCCAGAGGGTTAGTCGATGTAAGAAAGGGGAGAGTCCCCGTACGCATATTGAATTATGGTGATGACGAAGTCAGATTACCTAGATATGCAACTGTTGCCAAATTGTACCAAGTAAAAGATGATGCTGTGATTGATGTAAAATCCTCAAACCAAATAGTCACTGATGAACCCCCTCACTCCAAAGATCAGTTAGAGAAATGGTGTCAAGACCTCAGTGTGGGAACTGACAATACACCCTCTCACCAGAAAAATGGAGTATACCGGGTGGTTCGGGAGTATGAGCAAGTGTTCAGCAAACACCCACTTGACTTTGGGAGGATTAAAGGGGTACAACATCATATCCCCACAAACAACCATGCACCTATCAAAGAAAGGTACAGGCCTATACCACCCACTCACTACCAGAAAGCAAAAGAGATGCTTCAGGACATGAAGAATGCAGGAGTCATTAGGGATAGCTGTAGTCCCTGGGCTGCACCACTAGTTCTGGTCAAAAAGAAAGATGGTAGTATGAGGATGTGTGTAGATTATAGGCAAATCAACAAAGTCACACACAAAGATGCATACCCGTTACCACGCATAGAAGAGTCACTAGCTGCACTCAAATCTGCCAATTACTTCTCCACATTAGATCTTACTAGTGGGTACTGGCAGGTTGCCGTTGCAGAGGAGGATCGGGAGAAGACAGCCTTCACTACTCCCATGGGCTTATGCGAGTTCAACAGTATGCCATTCGGTTTGTGCAATGCCCCAGGCACATTTCAGAGACTTATGGAGTGTTGTTTGGGCCACAAGAACTTTGAGACTGTCTTGTTATACCTTGATGATGTCATTGTCTACTCTCAGACCTATGAAGATCACCTCCAACACCTGAGTGAAGTGTTTGAGTCACTGTCCAAGTACGGGATGAAACTGAAACCGTCCAAGTGCCACCTGCTGAAACCCAAGGTCCAATACCTAGGACATGTGGTCAGTGACGAAGGCGTAGCACCGGATCCGGATAAGGTCACCGTCATCAAGGACTGGCCAGCACCCATCAACCACAAAGAGGTACGTCAATTTCTAGGACTGGTCGGGTACTACCGACGATTCATCAAAGGCTATACCAAGATAGCTGCCCCCATGCAAGATCTCTTAGTAGGTCAATCCAAAAACGGCAAGATCAGGGGACCCCCGTTCCACTGGGGCCCAGAGCAGGACAAGTCCTTCCAAACGTTAAAGGATGCTTTAACTGGAGAAGAGATCCTGGCCTACCCTGACTACAATCTACCGTTTCTGTTGTACACTGACGCAAGTAATGAAGGTTTAGGAGCAGTCCTATCTCAACGTCAGCAGGGCAAGGAGAAGGTGATAGCCTACGCAAGCAGAAAGCTCCGTCCCACAGAAAGGAACCCGGAAAACTACAGCTCCTTCAAGCTGGAGTTCCTGGCCCTGGTCTGGGCGATCACAGAGCGTTTCAAGCATTACCTGGCCTCCGTCCCGTTCACAGCTTTCACAGATAACAATCCTCTAACGCACTTAGAGACAGCAAAGCTGGGAGCCCTAGAACAGCGTTGGGTAGCAAGACTCGCCAACTACGACTTCACTGTAAAGTACCGGGCAGGTCACAAGAACGGCAATGCTGATGCCCTGTCCCGAATGCCTCATCTTCCTGAAGAGGGAGAAGACATAGATGACCTAGAAGAGATTGAACTACCTGCTTTCCACCGTTCCGGTACAGCAACATGTCATCAGAGAAACCAGACACGTGTAGAGAGGACTGTGAACCCGTTACCTCACCATGACTGGAAGGAGGCTCAAGCCAACGACCCAGATGTCAGCCTGGTAAGGGATCTCATCACTCAAGAACACGCCAACATGGACTCTGATGCCTCGCCAAATGCTAAACGCCTGTGGAAGGAGAAAGGAAGGTTGTTCGTCTACCAAGGTAAACTATGCAGAAGATACCTCAATCCGAGAACCCATGAACTAATCTGGCAGATTGTAGTTCCCAAGACTGAAGTCCAAATGATCCTTGAAGCATACCATGACGATGCCGGACACTTTGGATGGAAGAAGCTGGAGAGACTCCTGAAAGATCGGTTCTACTGGGTCGGTATGAGAGGTTCCATTGACAAATGGTGTAAAAACTGTGGACCTTGTCACCTTCGAAGAAAAGACCACCTAACTCAGAAAGCTCCGTTGCACCCAATTGTTACCACCAAACCTCTTGAAATAGTTGCTCTCGACCATGTGAAGCTTACCCCAAGTCGAACCGGGTACACCTACGCTCTCACCATCGTCGATCACTACTCAAGATTCCTGGTAGTCGTTCCAGTTAAGGATTTAACTGCCGAGGTAGCAGCCAAAGCGTTCCAGAGTTACTTCTGTCGCCCCCATGGGTATCCAGACCAGGTCTTAACTGACCAAGGGCCAGCCTTCGAATCAGCTCTGTTCCAAGAATTCTTAGGGCTGTATGGGTGCAAGAAAATCCGCACAACACCTTATCATCCTCAAACGAACGGTTTATGTGAGAAGATGAACCACATAGTCATTGACATGCTCAAGACCTTACCAGTTGAAGAGAGAAATCAATGGCCAGAGAAACTTCCAGATCTCGTGGACATCTACAACCACATACCTGTCAGTTCGACAAATTACACACCTGCTTACTTGATGAGAGCAAGACCAGGTAAACTGCCTATTGATTTGCAGATGGGAACCGTTGAACCCACAGAAGACTCTTCTGACGAAGACTGGGTCAGCCAACGCCAAGAAAAGTACAGGAAAGTACAAGAAAGTGTTGAAAGAAACCTAGAAATCAGTAGGACCAAACAAGAGAAAGACTTTAACAAGCACGCCTCAGCTGAACCACTAGCCATAGGTGATGTAGTGCTGAAAAGAAAGCGAAAAACCAACAAATTGGATAACAGTTGGGAATCCATACCCTACACCGTTATGCCGTCACACTTTGATAACTCAAAAACTTGTGTTATTAGCAAAGACAATGGGAATACTATTGCGACTGTCTCAAGGGATCATTTGAAGAAATGTCCGCCACAGTTAATCCCACAAGCAACCAGTTACCCTACTGTAACTCAAGATGAAGAAACCAAAGAAAATCTAGTCCTTACAGAAATTGGATACTTACCAGCTGATTGGCCACAAATAGGTGATGCATTCCTCATACCAGTTATGCACTTCTACCAGCCTACAGAAGGTCAGCCAAAGCCAAATCCAATTCCACAAGTCCAACAAGAAGAAGTCCAAGTGCAAGAATTGCAGCCTGTTATCATGGAACCTGAGATTCCTGTAATCGGTCAGCCTGCTAGTCCCACAGTAAGAGAAGCCATTCCTAATCAACTACCTACAGAGGTCAGTCCAGTTGTTAGACTCCGCACTTACTATGGTCTTACACAAAGCAGACATAGAGAAGTACCAACCACTTCGTACACTACACAAACAGCTTTTGAAACACCCACACTACGCAGATCCACACGTAGTACATTAGGCCAACCCCCACACAAGCTTGGAGAATGGGTTTAAAATGTAGTGGAAAATGTAACCTGTAAGTGTTGTAAATATTAACCAGTTTTCAAAAACCTGTAAAAAGTAGTGTACAGAAGGGTGGAGGAACTGGGCTATGTCCCAAGTATACTAAGTTGGGGACAGAAAGCGCCTGGTAAGGTATAGTAGGTTAGTACCGGCCTCCCAAGCAGAGACACCCGTAGGGAATGTATAAAGTTTACCTTGTATCCCTGGACTTTACCTTTTTCCTTTTCAAAAACTTTGAACAATTGTCACAGGACTTGTGTGACCACTAACTTTACCTTTTTCCAGCCTGCGGCAGATGGACTAGTGCCGTACGGACTGCTTTTCACTTTTTCCACATTTTTCACTCCTTTTCAGTGATTTTTGTGTTTTCTTTAAGACTTTGTAAATTGAATGTTATAAAATGCTTAGTGTTAAGTTGTAAAAATAACTTTTTGCTCAGCCGGGAGAACTGAGGTTAACTAAGGGGGAATGTGGCACCCTGGCACCTGATGGGCACCACAGAAATCCTTAGGTACAATGGAGTAAGTAACAGCACAGCAAAACCACAAACACAAACAACACTTAGAACACCTGGTTTCACCCCGAGCCTCTAGGGGAGCTACCACTGGTCACTTGAGCCAGTTCCCCCTATAAATAGAGTCCTGGAGGGAGAAACTTCAGAGTGTGGTAGACGCTACAAGAGCTGCCTGCCTGTGTGAAACCTCCACCCTATGAGGACACACTAGGCCCACCCAGCCTGTTAGCCAGTGGAGATCCCTGTAATTGGGACAATAGGAAGAAGGAGATCACCTCTCAGGAATACAGAGTTAATCCAACTCTTTCCAAATCATCCGGTTACTGGAACCGAAGCTGTGGAAGCTACAAAGCCATCACAGAGAACCAGCATACTACACAGGGAGTCTAGCCCCCTGTTCACCTGCCGCACCTACCAGCGAGAGCCCAGGGAAGAAGGTAGAATTATCATCACCCTTTTACAGTGCCCTCAGTGCTGACAACCAGGTGAAATCCGTTCCATTGAACAAACTGCCCGGTCCGGAAGGATTCCATATCCACCCGACCTTAGCACCAGAAGTAGAGAAAGGAAGCCTAACACTGCTTGCTGTGAAACTCCAGAAGTGCCAACTTCACTATCCCGGTCCGAGTGTACCTGACTACCCACCAGTAAAGGTACCTAAAAGAGACTTTGTGTGGTTGTCCATTACTCCTGGGTTCAGCGCGCAGCATCCCGCAGCTGCCTCACAACATCTTGCGCAGCTCCTGGCTCCGGGGACTCCCGCTCATCCTGTGGGGAGCGTTCCATCTCGCTGTATACCATCCCCCGGAGACCTGAACAGCGCTGGTAAAGTTACCAGAACACCCGCAGGTGGCGTCACGAAGACAAATCACCCCACTGTTCCGCCATTCCCCTATTGATCTGGACCACCGGGCCTACACTACCGCAGGCGCGGTTCCGTGACTGGAGGAGAAACAACGCCCGCTACGTGTACCCCCGGCCACGGTGAGTCACTTACAGCAGGTGCGATTCTGTAAACGATTTTGGGGAGATTCAAGCTACATAGCGATGTGATATAGCGAGTCTCGCTAGTAAAACTAGGATTGCCATTTACTTGCATTGGACTCGCTACTTTGCGAGTCCTCGCTGGGAAACTCGCCGAGTAGCGAGTCCTGCGAGTCCCTTACTACTTGCCGAGTAACGAGTCCTAGCGAGTAGATTTGCCCATCCCTAGGTAGGATCAAAGGGGTACACCATCACATCCCCACAGGTATACATCCACCAATCAAAGAGCGATACAGGCCTATTCCACCGCACACTATTAAAAAGCCAAAGAGATGTTACAGGACATGAAGGACGCAGGAGTTATAAGAGATAGTTGTAGTCCCTTGGCAGCTCCACTAGTCAATTTCAGAAAGAAAGATGGCAGCATGAGAATGTGTTATATATTACAAGCAAATAAATCGCATAATACACAAGGATGCTTACCCGTTATCTCGCATTGAGGAATCACTAGCTGCATTGAAGTCTGCTAATTACTTTTCAACCCTAGATTTCACCATCGGGTATTGGCAGGTCTCCGTTGCAGAAGAAGACTGTGAGAAGACGGCATTCACCACGCCCATGGGCCTATGTGAACTCAACAGCATGCCCTTCGGACTATGTAATGCACCCGGAACGTTCCAGAGGCTGATGGAGTGTTGTCTGGGGCATAAGAACTTTGAAACGGTACTGCTTTACCTGGATGACGTTATCGTGTATTCAAAATCCTATGAAGAACACCTAACCCATCTAGTAGAGGTATTTGAAGCCATGTCGAAATACGGGATGAAGCTAAAACCATCCAAATGCCACCAGTTAAAGCCGAAGGTCCAGTACCTGGGGCACATAGTCAGTTCCGAAGGAGTGGCCCTAGCTCCAGACAAGGTCACTGTCATCAGGGAATGGCCAAAACCAAAAACCCTCAAGGAAGTACATTGGTTCCTAGGATTGGTGGGATACTACGGGAGATTCATCAAGGAGTACACGAAAAAGGCTGCTCCCATCCACAACCTCCTAGTAGGCCAACCCCAGAAAGGCAAGTCCAGAGATCCTCCCTTGGAGTGGGTCAAGGAACAAGAAGAGTCGCTCCAACAGATGAAAGAGGCCCTAACAGGGGATCCTGGCTTACCCTGACTACAACCTACCATTCCTGTTGTACACCGATGCCAGTAACGTGGGGTTAGGAGCAGTGCTCTCCCAGGAGCAAGAAGGTAAAGAAAAAGTGATTGCCTATGCTAGCAGGACGCTTCCCCCTATGGAAATGTGGCGCCCCGTATTCCCTCATCCCGTATTCTCTTGAATGGGAAAGAGCTACAATACCAGCCAAAGCCCATAGACAACCATGGCACTGCTTTTTCAAAATAGATTAAGTCTTCTTCCTAATTTTAGGCAATGCCTTTAATCGGTTGTGTCGTTAACTAAACAGACTTGCAACACACAATTCAAGCATTGCCTCTGTTTCATATGCGTCATTCCCCCAGGTGTACAGGATATGGCTTCTACCATGGATCATTAATATGAAGGGTCTTGCAGATCCCGTAGAGCTTGCACAAATATTCTCCATTAAGACTCTCCAAACGGATAACAAATAAATGTATAAACTAAAGTGAATGTTGATATTATGGATGTGTTTTATTGTGCATGTTCTAGATTTTTCTTTACTATATATAAACATCCTCAATCTCAGGCAGTAATATGGGGGGTCAGATACTTTTATATGTACACTTTGTCTGCTATAAAAATAGCATTAGATGAGTGCTGAGAAAGGCGAGATAACACACATATCATAGAATTGTGATTGAAGATTATCTGTAAGGAGACTACCACGCTGTAGAGGTTACTCCTTTATACAATGTAAAAAGTAATAGCAGAAATGAACATTTATTACAGGCAATTCAAGAGGGACAACTGGGGAAATTTATCATTCCCTCTACGCAAGTAAAATCTTGGCAAAATTGGTAGATTGTGGATTTGTGCAAAACGTTTGCTACTTTTTGCCCTTTTGCGCCACTCTACACTATTCTATAAGGTAAAATATGGTTGTACTGTGTTCGCCAGTAGATAGAAACATATTAAAATCGGACAGTCCTCAGTGGTTGATACCTAATTGATGTAACTAGGAACACAATTAAACAAAAAAGACCAGATCTACCTGTGGCCAATCATTTTTATAGCCCTCATCACTCCATGGATATGAACATACTATAGTTGAAAGGTCAAGGTCAAATCCCAAAGAAACAAAAGAATCTGGGAATACAAATTGATGATGACCTTTGACACATTCAGAGCAGGAATGAATGTGTTGCATGAATTTACCGTATATACTCGTGTATAAGCCGACCCGTGTATAAGCCGACCCCCCTACTTTTGCCCCCAAAACCTGGGAAAATCTATTGACTCGCGTATAAGCCGAGGGTGGACCCCAGCACTGGTATACAGCCCCCAGCAGTGGTATACAGGCCCCAGCAGTATGATATACAGCAGCCCCCAGTGGTATATACAGCAGCCCCAGTGGTATTGCAGCCCCTATATACAGCAGCCCCAATGGTATTGCAGCCCCAGTGGTGTATACAGCAGCCCCTATATACAGCAGCCCCAGTGGTATTGCAGCCCCAGTGGTGTATACAGCAGCCCCTATATACAGCAGCCCCAGTGGTATTGCAGCCCCTATATACAGCAGCCCCAGTGGTATTGCAGCCCAAGTGGTATTGCAGCCCCTATATACAGCAGCCCCAGTGGTATTGCAGCCCCAGTGGTATTGCAGCCCCTATATACAGCAGCCCCAGTGGTATTGCAGCCCCAGTGGTGCATACAGCAGTCCCTATATACAACAGCCCCAGTGGTATTGCAGCCCCAGTGGTATTGCAGCCCCTATATACAGCAGCCCCAGTGGTATTGCAGCCCCAGTGGTTTATACAGCCCCAGTGGCAGTATATTGCAGCCCCAGCGGTAGTATACAGCAGCCCCCGTAATCCAGGGCCCCCCAAGCCTGACTCCGGTCACCTGTAAAGGAAACTATACTTATCACAGTGCCGCTGTCTGTCCGCGCCCGCTCGCACCCGCTCACAGCTGCCGTACGCGATCCTCCATCTTCATGCCTCTTCTTCCTGTTTCCTGTGCTCGTCGCAGGGAATGACGTCATTGCCTGCGACGAGCACAGAAACAGGAAGAAGACGCATGAAGATGGAGGATCGCGTACTGCAGCTGCGAGCGGGTGCAAGCGGGCGCGGACAGACAGCGGCACTGTGATAAGTATAGTTTCCTTTACAGGTGACCGGAGCGAGGCTGGGGGGGCCCTGCATTACGGGGGCTGCTGTATACCGATGTATACATTGGTATGTACCGATGTATACATCGGTATACAGCACTGACTCGCGTATAAGCCGAGGGGGGTACTTTTCAGCCCAATTTTTGGGCTGAAAAACTCGGCTTATACGCGAGTATATACGGCTGTATGTCTTTTTACATCTATTAAAGAATCTTCATATCTAGGACCAGACCACCAATCAAATCTCTGAATGCTGATATTTACTCCCCAGCTGCTCTTTTCCCCCCTCCTAACACTGACCACTATATTCTGCTTCATATCACCTGTCTTATGCACTCCATTATCCAATCATCCATTTGTGTATATATGTGTGTGTTCAGAATTTGGGTTATTATGAGCTTGATGAAGAGACCTGAGTTGTCTGGAAAGCTTGCTATTTGTTACCTTCTTTTTAGTTCGCCATTAAAAGCTTTCAATCACTGAGGACTCACAGATTTTAATATTTTTCTACACTGGATGGGGTGTAGCAAAAGAAGGTGTGGCCAATGATGGTAAACTTCGGTAAATGATTACAATAAAAGCACGTTGGCACAGGAACCAACCAGGTCTGCTTTACCTTGGTTGGTTAGCAAAAATGGAGGAACCCTACACTTTGTTTATACTTATTTAATTTTTCACTCAACCTGGGAGTCAGATATCCAGATGTCTTCCCAAGCTGTTCTCATTCTACTTTAGCACTGTTTCCACCCATTTCAAAAGGGGTATGTTGGAAAATTGCTCAAATTCCCCATAGACTTCCATTATACTAATTACTCAAATCAAGCACATCTGAGCCGCTCAATTTTAGTAACGAGCATGTGAGAACTTTAGTGCTCACTCACCACTTGTAGCCGGCAATAGTGACAGTGCCATCTAAGGGTGGCTTCACACTGCGGTCAAGTCCGGTCCGGGGCTGTCAGGGGTGAACCTGACAGCCCCGGACCGCATCAGCACACAAAACCGGAGGGCTAATATGCCCTCTGGTCCGGTGTGCATCCTGCCGCAGCTGCCGCTGCTGATTATACAGGACCATGGCTTGCAGGGAGCTAGCCGCGTTCCTGAATTATAACAGCGGAGTGCAGCCGCCGGTATCCGATTCCCGGCTCCTCCCGTACCCAGGCAATCCGGCCCCATAGGTTCTCATGTTAAGGGAGTTTCGGATTGCCCGGAAGGATCCGGGGGAAACCGGGAGGATCCGGGGGAATCCGGGAGGATCTGGGAGACACCAATTAGGTGCAAATTGGACTCCCCGGACCCAAAAGTGTTGCATGCAACGTTTTTGGATCTGGGAGGAAAATCCCACTTCTCCCGGATTCTTCCGGCAAGATGGCAGCCGGATGGCAGACAACTGCCATCTGGCTCCATCCAGCCCCATAGGATACTATGGGGCCAAAATCCGATCCGGGGCAGTCACCCCTGACAGCCCCGGACTGGACCTGACCGCAGTGTGAAGCGACCCTAAGTTATTACACAATGGAAGTTAGCAACACTAGACACAAAAAATAATGGTGCAATTCCCAAGGACCCAGTCCCCTGATCCTATTACCAGATCATAAAATGGAGATGAAGGCAGCACATCAAAAACATCAACACTTCAATAAAGATCTAGAATTAATTTTTGCTTGCAACAGGCTAATGCATCTTAAACGTTGTATGGGTAATCAATAATTGTTAGATCCTATTTAAAGTTACAGACATGGACAAACTTTTTGTGCTAAAGTAAGAAAAACCCACAATGGTCACTGAAACATCTTGGAATTGTGAAAAGTAACTTTAAATCTAAGAAAGATCAACTAATGAAAATCAAACATTACTTCTGAAAAGTGCTTCAACCGAAAAAAGAAAAAACTAATGAAATGACCTGGACAAAAATGAAGGTTTTCCTTAATATAATATTTTCTTGCCCAAGATTTCGAGGCAATCACAAATAATTTCTATGATTCTCAATTAGACTTCTGTCCCTGTCCACAGGTATTTTGGCACAATCCTGATGAGCAAAATGCTCCAGCTGTCTCAGGTCTTAAAGAAAGCCTGACACCCCCTTCAGGCATTTTAAATTGTGCCCACCAGCTTACACATTATGTAAATGGGGTTATAGTAACCCCTGTATGTGCCCAGACGTGCCCCATACCTGAAATATGAACGTATATAGTGTCCAGCGATGGCCTCCTATTGAGACCGGGAGCCTGCTCTTTAGACTTGGTGGATGATGTGCATGCCGTCCTTCCGGGCCGCAAAACCCAACCTGCAGTTTTTAAAATTTCCACCCCTCCTCTGACCAGCGCTTGAGCGACAGCTGCACTAGCGCCGCACAGTGGAGCAGATGTCTGCAGTGGATTAAACAGGCTAATGTCTCGCAAGACATCACAAATCTCACGAGATGTCAGCACTATGCATGGACACACGCTCCACTGTGCATGCGCAGGTGCGCCTTTCAGTGCAGATGTCTCACAAGATTTATGAAGTCTCGCAAGACAATGGAAAGCACATCATCCACCAGGTCTAAAGAGCAGCCTCCCGGTCTCAATAGGAGGCCACCGCTGGACACAATATAAGTTCATATTTCAGGTATGGGGCACATCTGGGCACATACAGGGGTTACCAGAACCCCATTTACTTAATGTGTAAGCTGGTGGGCACAGTTTGAAATGCACGAAGGGGGTGGCAGGTTCTTTTTAAGGTGCCTTCTCCAGACTGCCAGTTTCAGCCCCTTCCACAGGTGTTCAATGGGATTTAGATCTGGGCTCATAGAAGTCACTTTAAAATAATCCAATACTTTGCTGTTAGCCATCCTTGCATGTTTTTAGCTGCATCTTCTAGGTTATTATCCTGTTGGAGGACCCTTGTCCTGTAACTCAGAACCAGCTTCCTGACACTGGGCAGCACATTTCAGGAGTTAATCTCTGCTAACCGGCTGATTACTTCTGGATTACATGTTCTGGGAAATCTATCACAGTCACTCCCCATTAATTTAAGATGGTGGAATCTCTCTTCCTACGCCAACTAAAGGGGCCGTCACACACGTCAATATCGCTGTCAATATTGCTGCTGCACGTGACGTTGCAGCGATATTGACGCGTGTGACAGGGCACATAAACCAGCGATAAATCGCTGGTTGTTGGGCGCCAGGTTTTCGGACTGAACCGAAAACCTGGCGATGGTTGCCCAATGTACATGTAGCATCACTGCGTGTGACACCGGGAGATGCGATAAGCCAGCTCCCAGCGCCTCTCAGCAAGCGCTAGGAGCTGGTATCCATGGTAAACTGCAGGTAACTAGGCAGTGTGCGCTGCCTAGATACCCGATGTATACCTTAATTACCAGCCTTCTCTGCTCACCGGCTGGTATCCAAGGTACACAGCGGGTAACTAGGGACCCTAGTTACCCGCAGTTTACCATGGATACCAGCCTGCAGACATCATGGAAACGATATTTAAATAATTTCCACGATGTGCTGGTCCACTGATCACTGGTGAGTCTGCCTGTGTGACAACTCACCAGCGATCAGCCGTCAATGTTGCCAGCGATCAGATCGCTGACGACATTGACTTGTGTGACGCCGGCTTATAGCTTTTACAACACATTTTTCCTTATGTTGCTATGATCCAGTTGCTGGAGACCTTGTGAGCACTTTTTGTTGTGCTGTGGAAATCCTCTCATTGTCTGTTTTTTCTTCCCTGCTGTTTCTTTCTTCCTGCTCACCTTTTGTCTTACCTCTGTGTGTTATTGCTGTAAATTGAATCTTCGATTGCCCTGTTTAACTTTGTGAGGGTGAAGGAGTATTAGATCAGGGCTGGCCAGGAGCAGGGCAAGGATAGCGGCCAAGACTTCTTCACCATCAGAGGTATCTCTGTGATAAGGGACAGCTAGAGCCTCCTAGCCTGAGTGACAGTATAGGTCTCCAATCCACCTGTGACAGCTGTGTGGGCAAACAGAGAATTTTGCACATTTTTACTACAACAAAGGGCAACAATAAGTTGCTTTTGAAGTGAATTACAATCAGATAATATTGAACTGAATATTTACTCCAAGTAATGGAACATGTAGCCATGAGAGTTGCACTTTTTAGTCTTCAGCCCATTAAGAAGTCAAGGAAGGACATCCATGCCTCAAATGAATCCTTTCTTGTTTAATGTAAACTTCGACTTTGAAGACCTTACCAATCTGGCCAACAGATCACTACATTTCAGTCTATATTTGATGGGTCTCACATGAGTGCTTTTGAAATATGAGTTTGGGCGTTCCATTAATCAACCTCTGCTCTTCTTTACCTAAAATGCTCCTCCAAAACTTGGAATGTCGAAATTCAACTGTTGCCTCGATAACTGGTAATGGCAATGATGTATGCACAAATAAATCACATTTTAATGAACATTTGATCTGGATAGTCATGGTATCCTTATGCAGTGCAATGTTTGCATCGGTTGCTGTTTTTTTATTTTTATTTTTTTTAACTCTAGGCCTACAGCCAATATGTGATGGTAATTATTGTGACCGTCCAATGAACCTCTACTGAGGACTCTATTCATAGCGATTCCTGCATGTAGCCCCTGATAATTTCTCTATGAGAAATAATGAGTAAATTAGGATGGAATGTACGTGAAAAATTAGCGATTAATAGAGCATTACATTTAGAACACATGGGATAAGCAATAAAGTATTTGGGAGAATAAACCAGAGTCGTTCTGACAATATGGTTCTGTTGTCTCCAGTGGAATTACGTGCTGCCCTGATATAATGGATGTGTAGGAAAATATACATTGATGATGTAAGGTGGAAATAATGCGTAAGTTCTTTACCGGACATAACAAGATGAATCTGCGCTCTGTATGTATGGTTTATGACAATGATGTCAACAGTAGGAAGAGCGGCTGATAATATACGTAAGGGAGATATGTAGATTGCGGCTGGGATCATGGAAAAATTGGTCAACAGGAAAAAAATGCTGAATATTTCAATAATGCTAACATTATGTATGACCCGTCAAAATTATTTTATTTTGGAGATGATTTAGAGGCCGTTATTTCCCAACGGCATGGATATTGTCCGAAAGCTACTAATAGATTACTCTTGGAATTCCATTCATTTCGTAAAGTACAAACTTGGGCTATTTTCACAAAGAATGTGAAAGTTTACTTAATTGATATTAATAAATACATACTTTCAGAGGAGGCTCATAAAAGCTGATGTTTTTGTCACGATGGGTTCGGGCAGAGCTTGACCCTAGTTATGTTAGATTAATATAATATAGTAATAATCTTATCCATATATTTTATCCATGCAGATATGATAAAGTAGTGCTTTACTAGATGAAAGTTGTCAACGGGGGCAATTATCTTACAGATAATTTGCCAAAGTTGTCATAGTGGCTCTCGCTCGATAACACATTTTCACTATTTTGGAAAAAATATATATTTTGCACATGGTTTAGCCACACCGCTTTTACCTAGCCAACACCTACCTGTCTATAAACTTTGTAAAGCATTGAATGCCTTGGAAATATCTTTCTGTTTACCACAAATGCTTTATGCATTTAAAAAAAAAAAAAGAGTTGCACCTACATTTTGTCATCTTTAAAAGTACGTACAGTGGGTAAGATCAGGATTTCATACTCTGCCGATTTTGCAAGTTTTCCCACCTTCAAACAATGGAGAGATCTGAAATGTGCATCGTAGGTACACATCAACTGTGAGAGACAAAATCTAAAAAAGACCCTGAAAATCACGCCGGACAATTCACTCTGGACAGCCCTGGATCAGCAAAACCGTGGTTTGAAGCCGGCCTTAGTTTTTCTCCTTCCTACTCTACACTCATTACCTGTATTAATTGCACCCGTTTGAGCCTGTTACCTGTATAAAAGACACCTGTCCACACATTCAATCACACTCCAGCCTGTTTAAGTACACCAAGGACAAAGCTGTAGACTTGCACACAACTGAAGACAAGCAGCTTGGCGAGAAGGCGGCAATTGTTAGAAAATGGAAGAAACACAAGATGACAGTCAATCTTCCTCGGTCTTGGTCAAGATCTCGCCTCATGGGGTAAGTATGATGTTGATAAAGGTCAAGAATCCGCCCAGAACTACATGGAAGCATCTGGTCAATGATCTGAAGAGAGCTGGGATCAGAGTCTCACAGTCTAACAGTAGTAACACACTACGCCATCATGCATTAAAATCGTGCAGGACATACGGGGTCCCCCTGCTCATGTCAGTATGTATCCAGGCTTGTTTGAAGTTTGCCAATGAGCATTTGAATGATTGAGAGGAAGAATGGGAGAAGGTCATGTTGCCAGATGAGACCAATATAGAACTTTTTGGTATCAAATCTACTTGGCGTTCTGAGGAAAAAGAAGGATGAGTTCAACCCCAAGAACACCATCTCAAGTATAGGGGTGGAAACATGATACTTTGGTAATATAAAGATTAAGCGAGCTCGCCCAGTCTGATGTCTCCACAGAATCATGGGTGGTATGGTGGCTCAGTGGTTAGCACTGCAGCCTTGCAGCACTGGGGTCCTGAGTTCATATCCCACCAAGGACAATATCTGCAAGGAGTTTGTATGTTCTCCCCACGTGTTTGTGTGTTTCCACTGAACACTCCGGTTTCCTCCCAAATTTCAAAGACATATTGATATAATATTTAGATTGTGAGCCCCAAAAGGGACAGTGTTGCAAATGTATGTAAAGCGCTATAGAAGTAATAGCGCTATATAAATGAATAAATATTATTATATTAATACTGTTCACTGCTGGGAATCCGCGCGGAGCAGGGAATACAGTAGCCATGGAAAGACCAAATAAATTCCAGCAGAGGACACCCCTGTGGCACCTATCTACAATTTATTTCTAGACTGAGAAGAAGACCGTATAAGGTCGAAACGTGTGGTCTGTATGCACACTAGCTATGTACTCAACTGTTTTGTGCACACTGGAAACTAGCATGGACTTCCTATCTCTAAACTAATTTTTAAATAAACTGCCACAAGAGTTTCCTCTTCTGGAATTTATTTACTCTTTCCATCATACTTTGGGGGTGCTTTTTTGCAAAGGGGACATGACGACTGTACCGTATTGAAAGGAGGATGGTTGAGATCACGTATCACAAGATTTTGGCCAACAACCTCCTTCATTCAGTAAAAACATTGAAGATAGGTCATGGCTGAGTCTTCCAGCATGACAATGACCCAAAACACACAGCCAGGGCAACTAAGGCGTGACTCCGTAAGAAGCATTTCAAGATCCTAAAGTAGCCTAGCCGGTCCCCAGGCCTGAATCCAATAGAAAATCTTTGAAAGAGACTGAAACTCAATGTTGGTCAGTGTCAGCCCCAAAACCTGAAAGATCTAGAGAAGATCTATATGGAGGAGTGGACCAAAATCCCTACTGTAGTGTGTGAAAACTTTGTCAAGATCTATAAGAAACATCTGACCTCTGTAATTGCAATCAAAGGTTTCTGTACAAAATATTAAATTCTGTTTTTCTATTATATCAAATAGTTATTTTATGCAATAAAATTCAAATTAATTATGTAAAAATTATGCAATGTGATTTTGTGGATTTTTTTTACATTCTGTCTCTCCCAGTTGAAGCGTAACTACAATAAAAATGACAGACCTCTCCATTCTTTGTAGGTGGGAAAGGTTACGTTTTCCCCACTGTATGCCCTTTGGTACCCACCCCATAAGGCTTCAGAGGGATCTGTCATATCTCATCCTCTATTGAAATTATTGAATTCTAATATATGGCAGCAGTATTATCGTTTTAGCAGATAGACCTCTTTAATTTAATACTTTCTGTATAAATGCAACTTGGTTGTTAAGATACCATATCTCATTAATTTCAATGGAGAGGTATGATAACTCTAACGAGCTGTGAACCTGTTTGATTATCACAAGTGCACAGTTTTAGAACAAAAAAGTAAATTTATTAGTGAGCAAGCAGAAGTTTAAAAATCTGTAGAAAATTAGCATGGAAAGTACCGTATATACTCGTGTATAAGCCGACCCGTGTATAAGCCGACCCCCCTACTTTTGCCCCCAAAAACTGGGAAAACTTATTGACTCGCGTATAAGCCGAGGGTAGACTCCAGCACAGGTATACAACCCCCAGCAGTGAGGTATACAGCAGCCTCCCCAGTGGTAGTATACAGCAGCAGCCCCAGTGGTAGTATACAGCAGCCCCAGAGGTATATACAGCCCCAGAGGTATATGCAGCCCCAGAGGTATATGCAGCCCCAGAGGTATATGCAGCCCCATAGGTATATGCAGCCCCATATGCAGCCCCAGAGGTATATGCAGCCCCATATGCAGCCCCAGAGGTATATGCAGCCCCATATGCAGCCCCATAGGTATATGTAGCCCCATATGCAGCCCCAGAGGTATATGCAGCCCCATATGCAGCCCCAGAGGTATATGCAGCCCCATATGCAGCCCCAGAGGTATATGCAGCCCCATATGCAGCCCCAGAGGTATATGCAGCCCCATATGCAGCCCCAGAGGTATATGCAGCCCCATATGTATATGCAGCCCCAGGGGTATATGCAGCCCCATATGCAGCCCCAGGGGTATATGCAGCCCCAGAGGTATATGCAGCCCCATATGCAGCCCCAGAGGTATATGCAGCCCCAGAGGTATATACAGCAGCCCTAGTGGTGTATACAGCAGCCCCAGTGGTAGTATACAGCAGCCCTTAGGTAGTATACAGCAGCCCCAGTGCTGTATACAGCAGCAGCCCCAGGGCTGTATACAGCAGAAGCCCCAGGGCTGTATACAGCAGAAGCCCCAGGGCTGTATACAGCAGAAGCCCCAGGGCTGTATACAGCCGCAGCCCCAGGGCTGTATACAGCCGCAGCCCCAGGGCTGTATACAGCCGCAGCCCCGGAGGTATACAGGCCCCCCCATCAAGCTCCAGGGCCCCCCCCCCTTGCGCGGCAGCCTGTAAAGGAATATCATACTTGCCAGTGTCCTGTCGCGCCGTCCGCAGCTGCCGACACGCGATCCCGGGCTTCATTCAGCGTCTTCCGGATTCCGACTTCCTGTAGTCGCGGGCAATGACGTCATTGCCCGCGACTAAAGGAATGCGGAAGACGCTGAATGAAGCCCGGGATCGCGTGTCGGCAGCTGCGGACGGCGCGACAGGACACTGGCAAGTATGATATTCCTTTACAGGACGACGCTCAAGGGGGGGCCCTGGAGCTTGATGGGGGGGGCCTGTATACCTCCGGGGCTGCTGCAGTAAATATACATATATGATGTATATATATGTATATATACTGTATACTCGCGTATAAGCCGAGGGGGGACTTTTCAGCCCAAATTTTGGGCTGAAAAAGTCGGCTTATACGCGAGTATATACGGTACCTGACTTTTCGGATTATAAAACGCACTTTTGTTCCCCAAACTATGAGGGTAAAGTGGGTGGGGGGTGACGTTTTATAATCCAAATCTGCTGTTTATGAACCGTAGGGGGGGCAGTTTTGGAGTGGCTTCTGGGGACCGGCTGTGGGCCCCCTCTCATTATGCTCATGTAATATGCAGCGCATCCCTCTAACCATCACCTCAGTGCTGAAGCTGCACTGAGAGATAGACAGGGGGAGCGGCACATATTACATGTGCCTGCACACACATCCCTATTTTGGATATGGCTCCCCCTACTTACAGTATATGCCCCTCCTTCTGTCACGCACTCAGTAAAATAATAAACGCTTTTAACTTACCCTCTGTCGCTCGCTCGCTGTGTCTGTGCCAGGCGTCTGATCATTGACCGGCAACGCACAATGATGTCATCTATGTGCCCCGGTCTCATGATCCAATGTCCGGGACAGATGCAGGGAGTTACCACTGAGCTGGGAGCACGGAGTGACTGAAGGTAAGTTAAAATTGTTTATTATTTTAGTCTGCACGCCAGCAGGTGGGCATATCCAGCACAAGGAGGGGCTATATGCCAGAAGTACAAGGGGGCTATGTGCCAGCAGCACTACGGGGCTATATGTCAGCAGCACTATGGGGCTATATGTCAGCAGCACTAGGGGGCTGTGTGCCAGCAGCACTATTAGGCTATGTGCCAGCAGCACAAGGGGGCTGTGTGCCAGCAACGCAAGAAGGCTGTGTGCCATCAGTGCTAGGGGGCTATGTGCCAGCAGCACAAGGGGGCTGTGTGCCAGCAACGCAAGAAGGCTGTGTGCCATCAGTGCTAGGGGGCTGTGTGCCAGCAGCGCAAGGGGGCTATGTGCTAGTAGAGCAAGGGGGTTATTTCCAGGATAAGGGGGCCATATCCAGGATAAGGTGGCTATATCCCAGGATGGGGGGACCAAGTACCAGGATGGGTAGGCTATGTACCAGGATAGGGGTTATATATATACCAGGATGAGGCACATATATATAATTTGATATATCATTTGTAAAATGGAGACGGGCAGTATAAGACAGACCCCATTTAACATTAAAAATATTTTTTTCTCTTTTTCTTCACCAAATTTGGGGTGCGTTTTATAATCCCAGAAATCTTATAAAGCGAAAAATATGGTAGATTAAAAAATTGTTTAAAGGTTTATTTGCTGAAACTAAAGTATCTCCCATAGTGGGAGAATCAGTTTGGTTTCACATCAGTCAGTCTACTACTGTGTAAGACTACGTTTACATGTTCAGTTTTTGGTCAGTTTTTCATATCAGTTTTTGTAAGCCAAAACCAGGAGTGGGTGATAAATACAGAAGTGGTGACGTGTTTCTATTATACTTTTCCACTGATTGTTCCGCTTCTGGTTTTGGCATGTAAATATTGATGTAAAATACTGACAAAATGCTCAACACATGAACGTGGCCTAAAAGAAAGACGTGACCACTAGCGTAAACTGTAAAGTTCTGGGTCCGTACTGAACACCTAATGTTTGGGCATGGATCCTGAACAGGGCAACCGTGACGAGGTGAGACAGCTTACGTATATTTTTTGCAAAAAACGTACAGACCAATAGCCCTGTTTTTGATACTTTTTTGATAGCACTTGCTACAAACTGGAAAAAAGAAAAAATATTTATTATAAACAGAGAGCTTTTTGTGTGATTCCTGTGCGGATTTTTTGCACTGATTTTTTATGGATCCTGAACACGTTTTAGGGGTTCGTCTTGGGTGGGGCTGTAAAACAAAGGAAAATGATGATTAAACAGGAGCATTATAGTTACCGAGTATACGGTGGCCCGGCACACCACTTCCGGGCCCCGCTCATTAACTCCATCTTTATTCACTGCACTGACTCCAACAGCCAACCACAGATGCCCACTCTCTGTAAAGCGTTTGTGATTGGCTGTTGTGCCCCCACAAATTGTACTGGCATCTGTGATTGGTTGCTATTGGCAAAGAACATGCCGTGATATGGGTGTACAAATAAATAAATAATTAAAAAAAAATTGCGGATAGGTTCCCTGTATGGGCTGCCACCCCCAGCTGTCTGGTTTTAACTTGACTGGGAATCAAAAATACAGGGAAGCCCATTATTTTATTTTTTTTATTAAAAAAATTATTAAATAAAACTGTGCAGACTCCGCCCTATGTTTGATTGCCAGCCAAGGTAAAATTAGGCAGCTAGGGGCTGGTATTCTCTGCATGCTGAGGACCATAGTTAGTGGACCCCCAGGCTACAGAATAGCAACCTACAGCTGCCCAGAAATTTGCACATTCATTAGAAGCACCAATTCCTGATGCTGTACCTAGCTCTTCCCGATGCCCTGGTGCGGTGGCATCCAGTGATAGAAGAGGTTAATGACAGCTGAATAATGACAGCTGTCATTAAGCCCTAGAATGATAATGTCAGACTTCTATGATACCCACCCATTACCAATCCTATAAGGAAATAGTTAAAAAAACACAAAGAAATATCCTTTTTTTGCAATAAAAAACACACAAACCCTGTTTCACCACTTTATTAACTAAAAAACCTAGGTCCGAAGGAAGTAGTCCAACATACAACATCCCTCGACGATCCTGGTTCTGCTACATCCAAAAAATCTGGGATCACACTGACTGTTACGGGGAGTGGTGACATCACTGAGAGTTCCCCACTGCTGTCAGTAAACTCAGGTGACCACGCTGCTGGATTACCAGATTGTAGGATTGCTGGATTGCCAGGCATAGCTGTTTGTCAATCTGTGAGTGAGTTTAAGTGAGTTCACAGCATGGGGGTTCAGGCTCAAGTTAGGGTCAAGTCTGGTTCTAAACCTGGACTTTAAAAGAAAGTCCGGCTGGATCCTCCGAGCCTGAACATCTGCGGGTTCACCCATCTCTAGTCACCACTTCTGTATTTTTCATCCACTCCTGGTTTTTGTTTACAAAAACTGATGTGAAAAATGGACCAAAAAATAAAGATGTAAATGTAGCCTAACTTCAATGCACAGTTTAGGAGATAAGGGAGACAAGAATAAGCTACAGTACAGAATTACTGTAAAATAGTAAACATATGATATAAAATAGATCCGTCACCGGACTTCACTATACTAATCGCATACATTATTGATATATTTATTAAGCATTGCTTATATAGTGCTATCATATCTTGCAGTGTTTTTTGTACATTATCATCATTATCACCACAATGCACTCACTGATTTAAAAAGTAAATAAATACTCATCTTTCCTTGGTCTCACGCTTCTCCTGTCTAATGCCCTGTCATCTCAGCTCTTACAGTGGGCACGATAAAGTGCCGTTATCGTGCCCCCTGAGATGAGATGTCAGATCTCATACAGTAGAAGTATGATGAAGGAGGGAGCAGGCAGGGGTGGGTTCCCTCTTTCATCATTGCTTTCACCTGTATCAGCTTTTAACTGTATTGACAATCAGCAAATTTGATCTAATTCTCAAGATAGTAAAGGTGAAGGTTGTTACTGGTTGCTGATTTCCCATGCAGTGGCCACTATAGGGAAAATATAGTATTATTTATTATGCATTGCTTATATAGTGCAAACATATTACATAGCGCTTTACAGAAATTATCATCTCTGTACCCATTGGAGCTCACAATGTAAATTCCCTATCAGTATGTCTTTAGAATATGGGAGAAAACTGGAGAACCAAGAGAACAAACTAACTAACTCCTTCCAGGTGTTGACCTTGGTGGGATTCAAACCCAGAACCACAAAGCAACAATACTAACCACTAAGCATGCTACTCATAATATTATAGCTCACCATTACATCATCTATTACTGCCAGATACCAGATACCATATCTGCCAATGTGAGAGCCACCAATAATATGCAGCGCTCCTCTCTGCTTCTTAGAAGGGGAGAAGAGGATCAAGAACCATTCTAAGGCCCTTTTCACATCTATGCTGCCTCTGCACTTGCCTGCCCTGCCTGCCCTGCGCTAGCGCATTTAGAGGCAAGTGCAGGCAAATGCATAGGCGCATGGATGCACTGCTCTTGCGCTTGCCTGCGCTCGGCCATAGCAGGTAATGGGGGCACCGAGTGCAGGCGAGCGCAAGAGCAGTGCATCCATGTGCCTATGCGTTTGCCTGCACTTGCAGCTGAGCGCAAGAGATAAAATCCCGGAAGCGCGAGTGAGAATAAGCTGACATCACCGCGCATACGCTTGGCCAGACGCACCCGGAAACATGAATTGTGACATTTCCAGGTGCGTCAGGAGAAGCGCATGCGCGGTGACAGAGGAGCTGTTACACTTGCGCTTCCGGGATGCGGTCTCCTGCGCTCACCCATAGCAGGTAATGGCGGCGTGAGCGCAAAGGCTCTGCATCTATGCGCTGATGCGCTTGCCTGCGCTGGCCTGTGATAGCACCTGCACTTCCACTTGCGCTAGCGCAAAGCAGGTAAGCGCAGGGGTGCATAGATGTGAACAAGGCCTAAGTCTTCCATGGAAAATGGTTTAGGGGTAAATAAGAAACCTTTAAGACAGTGTAGATTATATTTAAAAGGAAAAATAGGGAAAAAAAACAGAGTAATTGAAATGGGAAGTGAGAGCTCACTATATAAAGTAAATAACCAATCCTCAATGTGAACCGCTCTGGGGGGTCCTGTCTTCCGAGAAATCTGTGTCAAATCTAAACAGAGAATCTGGCTTAACATTTGTTCTTAAATCACTGACTTTTGACTTACTGCATACTTCTAAAGAAAACATTAAAAATACTTCCATAGCCCATCTCTCAAATTGACTTAAAGCATTACTAAAAGCATAGATTCTTTGAGACATATTGCAACGTTCAACAAAACAGGACACAGATCCTGGACGCGGCGCTGCTTGTATGTGGCAGTAATAGAGTTGGTAGACGGTATTTCAGAGGTTTCCTAACAATTATGGCTGCAATGGAATTTTTCAAGCCTTCGAATGAACACACTGGTGTCTAGAAAATATATACAGATGAAAGTCTAATGCTATTTTGGGAATTTGTATATAATTGTGCAACTTCAATATTTTATTGGGTATAGGATGCAATCATTCAAAAATGTGTACAACATGTACAAGCATAATTCAGTTTTGGCTCATTAATATCCATGTACATTCCTTTCTTGGGCTCTGATGAAAATTCTTCAGGTTCTATATTATTCACAGTCTTGTACTCTGTACTTTGATAGCTTTGTATATGACATAGTTTGAAACAAATGCATTGCAGGGGCGTCTGTGCGAGAGAAGAGGTTTCTTATGAAGATGGAGCAGCCAACAATAAATATACAATACAAATAGGCAACGATGCCCTCAGAGCTGCGAGCATAGAGCTACTTACATAAAAGTAGACACCTGCCTAGTTCGCAGAGTTGGCCATATTACTGCAATTCGAATGGAATATGCACTTCACAAAATTGAAAATTGCTACACTAAGAAGGAAAAGTCATGAATTATAGACAAATCACAAGATTAGTCAAGTTAGTGATATGCAAACGATGAAAAAATGGAAACAACACATTCAAAGCATATCAATATATTTAGTATTGAGTATGAGTGCCACACAAATAATTACACATCTTGGCTGCTATCAATAAGGTTAGTAGTGGCTGTTTGAGGAATGTTCTGCCTCACTGAATGGACTTTGGAAAATTATCAAGATGTTCTGCTGGCAGCTCCCTGTGCAATTGCCAACCAATGATGTCTCAAATGTGCCCGATGGGATATAAATTTGGAGGCATTACAGGCAACGGTAGCACATTTAGCCTACGCAGGCTGCTCACAATAGCATGAGCAACTATTTGTCATGTTGAAAAGTAGCTCATGGGACATTTTGGACAAATGGTCATGTTACTGCTTCCATGACCTAATCTGTTAGGCTGCTTTGATATCACGTATGTTCTCCTGTCTGTGGGATCCTACTTTTTGTAGGACCCCACAGACAGGAACGGATGGCATCGGAGGTGACCTCCGGATGCCATTTCTGTTTCCGGGTCCGTGATTTTCACGGACTCTGACACAGAAAGGCCGAGCCTGCAAAGTGCAGGCAAGCCGGGCACTTTCACTTCCGCAATGTATATGTATATACATTGCGGGAGTGAACAAAGGGTTAAAAATAAAAAAAAACATGCTCACCTGTCTGACGGTGTCCTGTGCTGTCTCGCTCATTCCTGGGACTGAAGGACATAGGGTTGCCTGGCAACCCGATCAGCTGAGCAGTCATGTGACCGATCAGCTGATCGGGTTGTCACATGACCGTGCAGTTTAAATCTCCCGCCCGCTTGTCAATTTTTGTCGGGCGTGAGATTTAAACCGCACAGTCATGTGACAACCCGATCAGCTGATCGGGTTGCTAGGCAACCACAGGTCCTTCAGTCCCAGGAGCGAGCGAGACAGTGTGGGACACCGTCGGAGAGGTGAGCATGAGTTTTCTTTATTTTTAACCCTTTCTTTACCTAATTTTCACTTCCACAATGTATGTGTATACATTGCGCAAGTGAAATTAGATGGTAAGGAGCAATTTTAGTGTACTGAGCATGCTCAGTACACTAAAATCGGGTCTGAGGAACGATGCTGTGTTTCCTTGGACCCGTGCTCCAAAGGCCCCATATTATTGGCCGTGGATCATGTCAGATCAGATTCTGTCTGATTTGATATGCAGTGCCCAAAATCGGAGCAGTCTCCGATTTTGGGTACAGCTAAAAATTGGACAGAATCGGATCTGACAAAAATCGGATGCCATTAAGGGCAAAAAATGTTGCCAGCTGGCAGTAAGCCTGAGGTTCATAATGTCAGACCAATGTTAGACCCACCCATTATGAACCTCTAAGTAAATAGTAAATAATGCACCAATCCATGAAAAATTGTTTATTTGGAAAAAGAAAAAAATACATCCCTCTTCTGCCATGTTTTTTATCACAAAAAGTCTCCATGATCCTCACAGATGTCCATTCACAGCGGGACCAGAAATTGACTCGCTGCTGTGAAAGAGGTGATATCACAGTCTGGTTCATCTCAGGTCACAGCTCAGCCTTGTCACTGTAGCTGACCTCAGGTGAAGCAGACTGTGATGACACCTCACTCACAGCAGCCAGTCGGTTTCTGGTTTTTGCTGCTGGAGTGGGATGTACATTAGTTCTGACAGTGTAATACTTTTGTAGGAAACTCAAAGATTCTAATAGCATAGGACAATGACAGAACAGAGACAGGTTTTTTTGTTCAAATCTACATTGTACACAAATCAACAAGCAAAACACAATCCAGAAAATAAAACAAAAATAGGGCGTGGCCTGCAGCGGTATGAGTCCAGAGAATACACAGTACTATTACAGGGAACCCGTCACCATGAAATTTAAAGTTTTGCTCTTTCTGGGATTTTAGGTCCAGGGGGTGGGGCTATCAGTGATTGACAGCTGTGTTTTATAAATGTGCATATAAATATAACTGTCAATCAGTGATTAACAGTTATAATTTTATGCACACTTATATAAACACAGCTGTCAGTCACTCCCTGGACCTAAAATCCCAGAAAGAGCAGAAGTTTAAATTTCATAGTGACGGGTTCCCTTTAAGTGCAGGGCCAGTACAGGATAAGTCCTAGATCCTTGTTCACACAGAGAAGAGTTAATAACAAAACAGTCCTCGCAACACAAGTTTACCTGGAGCGTGGGACCAATTATGGTTTAGTCCTTTGTGACACAGTTTAGATTGAGCATAGCCAATTCATAGTTTAGACCTAGTACTCAGTTCTGATTGAACATGGCCAGACTACGGTATAGTCCTTGAAACAAGTTTATATGATAAGCAAAGTCCCAAATCTAAGTTACGCAGTGTAGTATATTAACACAGTCCTGGACAGTCCTGGAAAATACAATGCAACAAGCACAAAAACAGTATACAGTTAATAAGGCTTACTGTAGTCCCTACAGAGCTGGCAGTGTGTAGATCTCAGGAAGGCACACTATAGCTGCACAAGAAGAGCCAAACAGAACCCAGCATGTAATTTCAAGCAGGAATGCAGAGGTGTCTGAGAAGCTGAAGCAGGTGATTTCACAGCTGAGCAAGAGCAGGAACAAAATACTCAAGCACTGGTCAGGAACATGAGCTGACCTTATAAAGCAGGAAGGGCAGGAGTCACATAGACATGATGAAACAGCAAACTGCGTGTTTACAAAGGGTGAGCAAATACTGAAGGTAGCCTGGAAAAAAACATAAATCCTGAAAGACAGTTCTCTATATAATTAATTAATCATTAATTATTGATTATAATAAAGTTGTGGCTGACCTAAAAGCTAACACTACACTCTAGCATTGCATTGGAAATACAATCAAATTTCCGCATGAATACCTCAATATTAGCTCCTAAATAAGCAGCAAATACGCAGCCTTTTCACACAGAGCGTATTTGCTGTGTATTTAGCATGGATTTTGGGAGTATTTTGCTCTCATGACATGGGGCTCTGCTGTATTTTTGGTCATCAGCACAGGTACATCATGAGGTATGGGCTCCCACCAGCTCCCAACTGTTCTTGTGATATAGAAAGAAGGGTGCAGTCTCAAGTCACAGACACAGCAGGGTGCAGTCTCAAGTCACAGACACAGCAGGGTGCAGTCTCAAGTCACAGACACAGCAGGGTGCAGTCTCAAGTCACAGACACAGCAGGGTGCAGTCTCAAGATGTTTACTCACAGCTTTGTCTTTCCTGGTTACAGCAGTCATCACCAATGCAACAACCCACTGAGAGCTGAGTCCTTGGAGGTAGAGGAGGGGATCCTGTTTTCTTCCGGGTAACATGGTGGCACTAAACCGGTACCCCTTTCTACTGTCCTTTCACGGTCGACTCTTCTGCGCTTGCTTCACCCTCCTGCCCTGATCTTCACACACGGTGCCCCGAGCCAGTGACTGCAGGTCTTCGTTGGGTTTCTACGTTCTCTCTCCCTTGACCCTATATGGCCACTTTTTTAGCTGATGTGTGCGGTTTTAGCTGTGGCACTTGGAGATACCGCAGATTCCAGGTTGCTAGCTGAGCCTGGTTTTCTCCACTAGTCTAGGGCCCAGTCCCTCTACCCTGCAGCCTGGTCCCTCCACATGGATTCAGTATCTGTGGACCCTGGGTGGATTGCTCACTACCGGGTCCCCTAGGACCCCTTCTGTCTTCTGGAGCACCTTCTCTCTCGTTCTCTCAGTTCCTCTGTCTTGTCTTGCCTCTCTTAGGTCATAGGACGGGCTACCACTGGCTCCAGTCCTCAGGACGTCTCTTACTAGATGTTACCCCTCTCTAACGGACTCTCTGGCACTCACAGACTCCTTCAGTTCATGCCAGTCACCCCCCAACTGTCTTCTAGATGTTTCTCTTGTCCTTTTATACTGCCTGTTATGTGTCCCACGTCAGGAACGTGTGTCCTTCCTTGCTTCACTCACTACTGGGTGCTCCCCTAAACTTTGTTCTCCACCCATCCCCACTACCCTGGTTGCTCCTCCATGGACAGCATCATAGACTGTGCTCTCCCTTAGGAGCATTCTCACCATAACCCTGGCCTGGATTGGTGTGTGGTGATCTTGGTGTCTGGATACTGGTCAGTGTCCCCTCCTTACCTGAGAGTGCGGTACTACACCTCTGGCTGGGGTGCAGTACCTCTGTGGCAACTGGATCTGTTGGGGCGCCACATTATACTCTTTGGTTGCTTCTAACTAACAAGTTTCTTCAATCAACTCCATAGATTTTCATTGTGATTATGGTCAAAGTTATTAACAAGCTATTGCATCAAATTGCTAGACCCTGCAAATTCAAACAGTTTATGATTTGATTTACACAAATTGTCATAAAAAATTCCAACTATCATTTTGCACAAATCAGAAGCTTGAATAAGCAAGGCATGACTTTAGACTATGCCATAATGCCTTGGAGTCATCACATCGCTTGGTATAGCACAGAAAGTCAGGATGGACTATAATATTCTGTGTAAAAGCAAAGTCAGAGAATGCGGCAGCCATTTTGTAGTGAATCTGAGAGAACATCACAGCTCATAGATTAACAATAGAGACATAGAGAGAAAGCTTCAAAGCACTGAATAAAAATTACATACAGTGCGTGTAAACAAAATACCGTCTCTTTACCCATAGTCATTTATGTTGAGGGCTCTTTTAGACTTTGTGCCCACTGGACATATTTTCAAGGTGTACGGAATGGAGCCATGTGTGCACGAAGTGTACGGAGCTGAGCCATGTGTACGAGGAGTATGGAGCAGAGCCGCGTGTGTACAAGGTGTACGGAGCAGAGCTGAGTTTGTACTAGGTGAACGGAGCGGAGCCTTGTGCATACGAGGTGTGTGTAGCCCCCCGCAGATGCCACTCCCACTCCTATAGTCCCGGCTGCCTCTGCCAGCAGCATTCTTCTCCTGAGTCCCGGCCGCCGCTGTCTGCGCGCTGCAGCTCAGCACGGCGGGGCCCGATGATGTCATCAATGAGCGCCGCTGTACTGAGACATGCAGAGTGGCAGAACAGATACTGAGGAGACTGGAGCAGTGAGAAGAGAGGTGAGTGTTTACTTTTTTTTCAATCAGTGAGTACACTGATGGGAAACAATGTAATGTGCAATATAATATAGGAGGACAATGGGGGTGTACTATACCAAATGGAGGACTATTGGGGCCCATTATACTATATGGAGGGAGTATGGTGGTGCATTATACTTTAGGGAAGGCTATAGGGGATGCATTATACTATGAGGAGGACTATAGGGATGCATTATACTACATGGAGGACTATGGGGGTGCATTATGCTATATGGAGTACTATGAGGGTGCATTATACTATATGGAGGTATGGAGGACTATGGGGTTGCATTATAATATATGGACCCTATGGGGGTGCATTATATTATATGGAGGTCTATGGTGTGCAATATACGATTTTGACGACTATGGGAGCCCATTATATATATGTAGGACTATGGATGATGTATTATAATATATGAAATCAATTATACTATATGGAAGCCATTATAATATATTGAGGGGGGCATGATAATACTTAGAGGGGTGTGAGGAGCCTTTATACTTAATGCAGGGCTATTTGAGGGTTGTGTTGGGGGCCATTATACAGCATGAAGAGGTGTAAGGTCCATTGTACTGTATGCAGGTCCAGTATTTTGTATGGAGGGCTGCATGGGGGTCACAGTTGGAGATCATACATTGCCAGTGTAGTTGAGGGGCTGGGAGGAATTCACTGTGGGACATCATATAGTGTTTGCGGGGTCCTTTTGTTGGCATCACAGTTTATGGCTGTAACGAACGGGGAATTAAGAGGCTTCAATAGGAGGAAAATTACTTTGCAAGGGCTGCAAAGTTGTGAGATATGCTATTATGTGACCCAGGCAAATACATAAGAACTTCTACTTAGGGGCCCCATGATTTCTATGTAGGCCCCTAGTGCAGGATGCAGTGTGCCTCTGCTGCAGGACTGATTGGCCATAACTTACACACCAGGTCCAGTGCCGCTCCTCGGTACAAACAGGCATTCAGCCATGTTTCTTCTGATCGGCGGTTGGTTGATGGCGCTCGTTCCCCTTCCCACTTCCACATCCTTTGCTCAACCTAATTAGACAGTCACTGCTATTGGTTCCGGACACTCCCGTGTGCGGTTCTTGTAATTGGCTAAGTATTTCAGGAGGAGGTGTGGTCAGTTAGGGGAAGACGCGCCATTTTCCCAGCTTAGTGTAGTGTCGGCTTGTTGATGCGCAGACTGCAGGTCATTGCATGTGGAGTGTAGATGGTGCGGCATGGTGGACATGTCTGACAACCCAGTGCCTGGCAGCCACAACATTGGAGCTGCCCAGTATGGACACAGTATGAGGAATAAGGGGGATGGATGTGTCACAGAATATGTAGTGAGGGGGGATCAATATGGACACAGTATGAGGAGTGACAGGGGGATGGCAGCAGCACAGTAAAAGGAGTGCAAGGGGGCATGGGTGTGGACACAGTATGGGGAGTGAGGAGGGGTTGGGTGTAGAAACAGTATGTAGAGCGAGAAAGGAATGAAGCAATGAAGAAACAGTAGGGGAATGAGAAAAATGTAACGGGGCGCAGAATAGAGACTGAGCATGTGTGGAGCTGTATGGAGAGGGGGCAGTATGTGGGGACAGTATGTCGAGTTTGGGGAGTTTGATGAGGGAGAACAGTATAAACCATGGGCAGTATAAGAGCATACAGTGTAGAGAATAGTGTGACCAGGTAGCCCAGTATGGAAAGGAGAGGGCAATGTGCTGAGGGAGCAGTGTGGATGGGGCAGTGTGAAGGCCATGTGCCAGAAGAGGGACAGTGTGTAAATTGTATTTTGTGTAGGGAACAGTGAGAAGGAGCAATTATTTATTTCGGGGTACAATGTAGGGCAAACATTTTTACTCAGGAAAATGTTGATCATTCTGCTATTTTTAAGGGTATCGTGCTGGGATGTGCTGCAGAAGACTGGAGAAGATGGAAATCTGCAGAGGCAAGCTGTGTATGTGAAAAGTCATCATGGTGTCTGGACAAGATGAAGAAATGAAAAAGACGACCCTGATCAGAGACAAGGTCATCTACAAGGTACCCAGATGTAATTGATTATTTGTGATAACTAATTCTTTTTAAACCATCGGTTTTTTATTGAGTTTTAACATAAACATCAAATAACAAGAAACATGCCCCCTATTCAGGGGTATGAAGTATTACAACAAATCAGGGGGGGGAAGGTAATCAGAAGAGAGGCCAGGAAGAGCATCAATTCAATAGCTATAAAGTGAGTAATCTAACATATATATAAAACTGTATACGTCAGAGTGCCAATTGGATGCAGGCTAACTTACTCAGGGATCTCAACCAGATTGTGTGCTGAGGATACCCAAGGGTCCCACCAATTCAAGATTCTAGTCCTTCTAGTGAGGTCATGAGCTAACATGATCTCAGAGGCAAAATGCTGATTTAGGCGTGCTATAACCTCCGCCCTAGTAGGGGTCTCTGGCGACCTCCAGTGGGCAGCAACTGTAAGACGGGCCGCTATGAGGACATTAGCGATTATCGGTCTTAGCACAGAGGGAAAGGTATCCAAATCTATTCCAAAAAGAGCCAGTGACGATTCGAGTGTGAGCGGGAATCCCGTGAGCGAGATGAGTAAAGCTTCCAACTCCCCCCAAAATCGTCCAACCACTGGACAGGTCCACCACATATGAGATTCTGTGCCAGGTAGGGAGCAGCTCTTCCAACATTGTGGTGAAGCCGGAGCGGCCCTTCCTCGAAATTTAGCTATACGAGCTGGAGTTTCTTAGATTGTTCAATGTGGTTTATGCAGGATGTAAAGCGAGTGCCTTGGGCAGAGGCCGCATGCCATTGGTCCAGGGAAGCCGAAAAAGCCAGTCTAGATTCCCATTTAAGCATATGTGGGAGTTTGGTTTAGGATCTATAGTCAATAAGGGCTTTGTAAATGATGGTCACTCCTTGTCGGGAATGGCAGGTCTGTTTGAAGAGGGATTGCAGGCGAAGATTGTAAGGGCCACTTTACACACACCAACTTATCTGTCCAACTTCTGACCAACTTGCTGGTTGCAGTGAAATCATGGACACATTGCTCCATTTTGTGGCTGTGTACAAATGTAACAATGTGTCCATGATTTCACTGCAACCAGCAAGTTGGTCAGAAGTTGGACAGATAAGTTGGTGTGTGTAAAGTGGCCCTAAGTCGTAAAGTCAAAGTCAGGTAAAGTGATGGAACTAACAGAAATGTCAGTAGCCCGCTCTCTCCCAGAACATCTCCTAGCATCTTAATACCCCTCTCTTTCCACGGACGCATGGATAAATCCTGCATTAGGGCCTCAATCGCATCCAGTGTTATATATCGAAAGAGAAAAGGGAAATGTGGTCTACTAAGTCCAAACCATTGGTTCAGAACAGCATGCATGGAGAGTAAGAAATCCGATGGGCAATATCGTTGCAATAAATTCATTTCAAGCAGGAGCCTGGTGGATCTCCGAGGAGCAAAGTAGGTTTCGATGTGTAGCCACATAAAAGCGGGGGACTGAGCCCAGAAAATTTTAGCTATGTCTAGAGAGATCGCCAAGTAATATGCAGCAATGTCAGGAACTCCAACTCCACCAGATGAATATGGGAGGGTCAGGGTGGACATAGCCAAACTATGAGGCTTGCCATTCCAAATAAATCTAGCCAGAACCGCTTGAAATAAATTGAGATACTTCTGAGGGACGTTCATTGGTATACATCTCATAATGTACAGGAGTTTAGGGAGAGCCATAGTTTTTACCGTTTGGATCTTGGCTATCCAGGATAGTTGGAACGTGGAGTAGAGAGCAAATAAAAATTTAAGATCGGTGAGGAGCGCTTCACAATTGCTTCTGACTGTCTTTCTTGGGGACATTATATGAATTCCCAGGTATCGGAAACACTTTGAAGCCCAAATAAAGGGGAAATGGGAGGCCGGATATTGACAGGGAAGATGGATGATTTTGTTAAGTTGAGCTTATAATATGACGCATTTGAGAATTCAGAAAGAACTGAAACTATTGCTGGGATAGAGGTCGAGGGGTCTGTGTATGTCAATAGGACATCGTCAGCATATAGACTTATCTTATGATCCACCGGGCCCACTGTGATCCCCAAAATAGTGGGATGCTGCCTAATAATAGCTGCTAGCAGCTCCATAACAAGAGCAAAGATGAGAGGGGAGAGGGGGCAACCCTGTCGGGTCCCATTAGTGATCTGTAAAGCAGAGGAAGTGAATCCCCCCACTTTAACCACTGCACTCGGGGAGGAGTATAACGTCAAGATGGCAGATCGAATGTTGCCTTGGAATGCAAATTTATCCAGGACCCCAGCCAGGTACCCCAATGCACCCTATCGAACGCCTTCTCTGCGTCTAAAGAGATGAGTGCACCAGGGGCCCCCCCTCTCCAAGACCTCCAGTAGGTCAATAACCCTCCTTATGGCATCTCTCGCCGGTCCGTCAGCAGCTTCGAATATATCTTTAAGTCACAGTTTAGGAGCGCTATTGGGCGGTAATTGCTGGGGCTAGTGGGTGATTTGTCAGGTTTAAGGATGGTTGAAATAGTGGCTGACAGTCCTTCAGGTCTAATGACTCCCACACTTTGCCAGTGTTTAAACAGTTTCAGGAGAAATGGGGCTAAAATAGGAGCAAATGAGGAATAATACCCATATGAGAAGCCATCTGGCCCGGGGGCTGTGCGTTTTTTGGAAGTACGAATGACACCTAGGATCTCCTCTTGAGAAAATGGTCCATTTAAGAATTCTAACTGGTCTCGGGAGAGTGCTGGAAGGTTCACTTTGTTCAAGAAGTCCCATATTGTGTCGGAGGATGGGTTGGGGAGTGGTGTGGGACACTTTCAAGTTATACAGGTCATTGTAATAGTTTTTAAATTGCTCTGCAATCAGGATAGGGTTGCGGACTGTTTCTCCTTGTGGAGAAATAACGTGCTTAATCTTATTTTGGGTCTGAATTTTTTTAATTCTACATGCCAGAAGGGCACCAGCCCTATCCCCCATCCCGTGATAACTAGATTTAGTTTTTTTAAGTTGATGTTCGACTCTAGTAAGCAGGAGGGTGCGAAGCTGATTCCGGGATTTCTCTATCTCAGAGAGAGTAGCTGGGAGTGGAGAGTTCGCAAATGCAGATTCTAGTGCTTTAATGTTGGTGAGAAGGGAGTGTGAAGTTGCATTGTATAACTTCTTAGTATGGGCTGCCAGTTTGATAAAGTGACCTCTCATAACTGCTTTGTGGGCAAACCACAACGTGTCCGTTGCCATTTGTTCTATATCATTGTGGTGGAAAAATTCTGTCAGTTGTGAAGCAACAGTATCACAATTGGAGAAGGATGTCAGAAGTCGTTCATTGAGAGTCCAGTGAGGGGGGGAGGTAAGGGGGACAGATCATCAATCGTGAGAGTTATAGGGGCATGGTCTGACCAAGATATAACGTCTATGGAGGCCGAGGGCAGTGAGGAAGTAAGGAGTCTCCAATTAGAAAATAGTCAATGCGGCTAAAGGTCTTGTGTTGAGGAGAGTAGTATGTAAAGTCACGTTCATTCCCATGGAGATACCTCCAAATGTCATGTAGGTTAAAATCAGAAGCCACCCGAGCAAGGTCCGTTCTGCATTCTGTGGGGGAAGAACAGTCAAGAGTTTTGTCCATTAAGGCATTAAAATCCCCCGCTATCAATTTATGGCCCAGTAGGGAGGGGTTCAGTGTTTCCAAGAGAGTGCGGACATAACAGACTTGGCGGGAGTTCGGAACGTAAACCGAAAGGAGCGAGTATAGGACATTATTAATGCGGCAAACTACTAGAACATATCTACCCTCAGGGTCAGACACCTTATTTAGTAATTCAAATGTATGGGAGGCCCGTATGAAAACGGCAACCCCGGCCTTTTTAGCAGCAGCGTTGGAAAAAAACTGGTGGGGATAAAATCGTGACGCCACCCTGTGGTTATCCCCCTCTAGCGAATTGTCTCTTGCAACAGAAGAATGTCAAATTTAGACTTTTTAAGATATCCCCGTAGAAAGGCTCGCTTTTGGGGGGAATTTAAGCCATTCACATTAATAGCAGACACTAAAAGATGCATTTCTAAAGAGATAAAGCACTTAGACAAGTATTACTCAACCATAAAACACATAATAAAAATAAAACAATGCCGTTCCTGGAGATTTGGAAAGGGAACAGAATAGACAAAAAAACAAAAAACACATAGGCTAAATAGCCTGACATAATTTAACTTATCAAACAACTAATGCAGTAACGAGTCCCCAACAGTAGGGGGTTCACAGACCTTAAAAAGGAGAACCCTGAGCGATAATACTCGCTTGATGGGGCAATAATCCCAGAGAGAGAGAGAGCAAGGAAAGATGAGAAGAGGATATAGTGAAGTAAATGAAGGGTTAAGGGGGGGAAGAAAAGACTAGGGAAGGGTGAGTTGATTGTACTGTTGGAAGTGGATAAGAAGGTAGAGATGAGAAAAGGTGGGAGGAGAGGGGGAAGAGGAGAAGGGCTAGTGGTGAGGGGAGAGTAGGGACGGGGCGATCAGGAAGTAGTCTGGGATTAGAGGAGAAGGAGCGAAAGAGAAGAACGACCAGGATGACGATCCCAGGACTGAATCATGTGAGCTAGTCTACCCTTATTCAAGTGACAGTCCACCCCGCATCGATCTTTTTCCCACGGGGCCTCACAAAGTCCTTATTGCAAGCGTCCGGGTTCCGTGTGGAGGAGTGGGGCTTCTCCGGAATAAAGTTCCACTTCATAAGGAGCTTTTCAGCTTGGGGTGGTGTCAGACAAACATGGGTAGTATTCTCCCTCCAGATGAGCAGTCTCGTCGGGTGGCCCCAACGATATGGGATCTCTTTGTCCCGGAGTATAGTGGTGCGTGGCTTAAAAGCACGACGGAGCGCCAAGGTGCCTGGGGACAAATCAGGGAACACCTCAATCCCCTGAAATCGGTCTGACAGGGAAGGTCCCTTTCTCAGTGCTTGGAGGAAGTCGTCCTTTGTTTCATAAAAATGAATTCTGGCCAGTACATCCCGGGAAGGTCAGCACAGACACTTGGGGGTTTAGGCACACGATGAATCCGGTCAATCTTCAGATCCCTCCTGTCTAGCTCTGGTAATAACTCTGCCATAAAGTCCTGCAGGAGGGGGCGCAAATCAGCCGGAGCAATCGACTCAACTACTCCACTTAGCCTCAGATTATTGCGCCAATGTTGATCCTCTAAATCAAAGTTTTCATTCTGAACCCTCTCCACAGTCTGCTGCAGCACATCATAATCATCCACTAGAGAGTTGTGTGACTGTATTAGCTCCGTCATTTTAGTTTCCAGATGGTCAGTGCGGGAGCCTAAGACCTCCACCTCCCCCCTCAGCTCTGCCACAACAGATCTCATGTCATCTTGTATAGAGGAGAGGAGTTCAGCAAAAAGCTCCCTCATGTGAGAGTGTGTGACAGGCCCCTCTGCAGCATGTGAAAAGGCCATGGCTTCTTGTGCCTGGAGGTCACGCTGGGAAGCACGGGCTGCTCGGAGGGAGCCATCTTGGAGGAGAGATCTGGAGCTGCACGGCCTGGTGTGAAGAAATCTGATACCCGCATGGAAAGGGGCGTTTGCTCTGGTTTCACTTTACCCATCAAGGAAGCAGGGTCTCCAGTAAGCAGGGATGGCAGTTTGGAGGGTGGAAAGCCGGTGGAAATCACTTTAAAGCTGCTTGGTAGTCCTAGGATCCGGGAGCTCCTGATCTATGCAGCCTCTGCCATCAGCAGCCAGCGGGGGAAATTCGATAATGACTAATTCTCATCAGTGTTCTGGTTCTTGTATGCTTTTATTGACGGCCGATAACAACAGCTCCCAGTATGTCCTCCTAACCATTGCTAATGATGTATTAGGAGTTGTAGGTTCATGTAGTACAAATCTGTATGGGTCTGACCTGACATGACAATTGTTTTACCATGTACTGATGGTGGTTCTGATGTCAAATTTTGGTACTGATGAGGGTTGTGATTTCTGTAATGATGGGGGTTCAATTGATGTATTTCTGTACCTCTGGTGGGTTTGGTTATGTATTTCTGTACTGATGAAGGTTTTGACGTAGTGTTTCTGTACCTCTGGTGGGTCTGGTGATAGATTTCTGTACTGATGAGGCTTTTGACTTTGTATTTCTGTACTGATAGGAATTATATGGATGTATTTCTTTACCTCTGGTGGGTCTGGTGATGTAATTCTTTAATGATGGGGGTTATATGGATGTATTTCAGTACCTCTGGTTTCAAAAGAGATGATGGGAGTGATGGTGTACCACGGTCCGCGCTGCTCTGGGTTAAAAAACTCACCAAGGAGCCAAACAACTTTTCATCCTGATTTATTCCTCCTACGCGTTTCAACGCCACACCCGGCGCCTTCCTCAGGGAGTTGAAACGCGTAGGTGGAATAAATCAGGATGAAAAGTTGTTTGGCTCCTTGGTGAGTTTTTTAACCCAGAGCAGCGCGGACCATGGTACACCATCACTCCCATCATCTCTTTTGGAACATACCACTGTCTAGTGGTAGGTGGAGGTCCTGCAGCAGCTTGGAACATTGTTTCCTAACGCCTTCAAACCAGTTGTGGGGATCACAACTGGACCAGGTGAGTGTCTCCACAGCATCACCACATTACACTAGTGTCACTAGTGATAGGGCACTATTGCGCCTCTTGTCCCCCCCCTCTTTATATTTTGCAGTACCTCTGGTTTGTCTGGTGATGTAGATTTGTGTTAATTGTTCTGATCTTGTACACATCTATCAATCCACAACTTGTAAGCTTTCTTGTTCAAAGATATTAAGGTATTTTAAGGTACAACAAAAAAAATCATTGGGGTAAAGAAAGGTACAATGGGGGAGGGGGAACGAGAAAGGTAAGGGAAGAAGAAAAAAGGTTAGGGAGAACAAAGAAGCAGTTACAGCTTAGGTCATAAAATGGGGAACAAAATACAGTCATATCAGAGTATACATAAATCCTTATTACCTATTACAGTACTTATGAACCTAAATCAACAAACTTTGAAAAAAAAATATAAATTAGAAGGAATCCTGTTGAGGTAAATATCAAAAAGCAAACATGATATCAATCAGGTTCAATTAGTCGTAAGTTTGGTGTAAAGATGTCAGTCCACGGGTCCCAATGCAGTTTATATTTTTATGTTCTTTATTCCTTAGGCTGGGGTTCCACATAAGCCCTCAGTCCGTTTTTGGCTTCAGTTTTCTCATTTTTTTTTTCTAAGTCCAAAAACTGACAGAAAACGGATTGGATGTAATAAACACCCTGTCCGTTTTTCTCTGGAGCTCCAAACATTGCCCTGTCCGTTTTTGAGTCAAAAACGTTGCTAGCAACGTTTTTGGCATCAGTTAAAAAACGCATGCGTTTTCATGCGTTTTTTTTAACATGGGGCCCTATGGGAAACGCATGCGCGAACGCATGCATATGCGCACTTGAGTTTGCGCATGCGTTCGCGCATGCGTTTTTTTAATGAAAAGTCCAAAAACGTTCAGGAGTGCAGGAGGCTCAAAAAGCACCCAGAAAAAAACGGATTGGTGATGAAAATCACTTCCAAAAACGGATTTCTATGTGGAACCACAGCCTTAAAGTGAAATTAAATTTGAATGTATTATTGGAGGATACTCTGTCAATTACATCTGACACGTTAGGAGGTGTTATTTGAACTTGTAAGCTTTCTTGATACATGGCTATGTTAATAAAGTGTTGTGCATTCTAACAAGTTAAGGGTTCTATGTATTTATTTGTTAGAAGCAATAAAGGGATTGTCCCAAGCTTGTGATGAGTCTGCAGCCACTCTATGTGTCACTCTGTGACTGCAGACTTCTGAATTCTCACAGAGCGCACACTGCCTGCTGTCAGGATTGTCTGGTGCCAGCAGTGAGAGTGGGAGGTCATGTAACCATAGGTATGCAATTTACATACATGCAGTCACGTGCTGACTAGACATGTGAGGCTTCGATCAATGAAATGAATTGAGCGAGGCTGGACAAGTCTAGTCAGAATGTGGCCAGAAGTATATAAATCACACACTTGTGTTCACATGACCGTTCAATCTTACCATTGAGATGGGAGAATCCTGAAAGTGTTCAGTGCACACAACATGAGGATTCAGAGACCTGCAGTCACCTAGACTTTCATCTCAAACCTGGACAAGCCCTTTAATTATAACATTAAACACCTCAGCCCACTCCTAACAACGTGTAATATACTCACTGTCATAAACAGCTCTAGCTGATTCCACCAGTCACTGTACCTGTAAGTGTAAAAATCGCATATGGATGATTGGTCACATGATGTCTCCTGAGACCACTGGGGTGGGGGAGGGGCACACTGAACTCTTTCCAGGGTGCCAGAAAACCTTGGTACACCTCTGCCTTAGAATTTCTGGGGGAAGATGAGTATTGCAGCGTTTTTGCTATGGAAATTGCAGGGGAAAAAGCCTCACAAATGGGCTGTGTGAATACCAATGGATGGAGTCAATGGGAAAAATGGGCATGTTAATTGACAAAGACTTTTAAAAATGCCTTTGATTTCTACAGCAAAAAATGCAGCACCTACAAACTTACATGTGGGAACAGCTTTTGTAAATCACATAGATTTTAATGTTAAAGCTTAGGGTGCTGTGTTTTTGCTGCAGAAATGCATAAGAAATAGCACAAATGCACATTGGGGATATAGCCTAATAATATACAGGCTAGATTTGTCTTAAAGAACTTGTAATATGTTCAATATAATCCTATGAGACTGTCAAGTGTCAAACACGTTTTCAGGGCTATTGGAGGCTTTAAGCCAAAACACATGTGGGATAAGTGCAATGTGTTAGTGCACATTCAGACCTGTGGCCATAAACAGACAGAACATTGGATAAAAACAAAATGTGCAAATGAAAACATTAGTACAAGTACAGTAAATGACATAGGGTATCTGTTTGACAGCACTTTGATCAAAAACCAGGACCGTAACCAAATCTTATAAATCACCTCTTGTTTAGAAACATTCAACAAAGGTAACAAATTTGAACTTCAGAAGATTCCTTTATCTCTAATATTATACAAGGGTGATTTAATGCAAAATTAAAGGCCTATAGTTAAAGTAACATCAATGGAGGAAGGCCAGTAACTGAAAATCAAACAAAATTGGCTCAATTGCATTAACAACCAATCATAGCGCAGCTTTTATTTTTCTGCAGTCGAATTTAAAATACATCAGGTGAAATAAGTATTGAACACATCAAAAATTTTCTAAGAAAATATACTTCTAAAGGTGTTATTGACGTGAATTTCTCATCAGATGTCAGTAACAACCCATCCAATCCACCCAGGAAAAGAAATCAAACCATAGATGACCATAAATTAAGTAATGTGTAATAATAAGAAAGGTACTGGCCGCCCAAAAACTTTGTCAGAGTTAGTGAGTAGGATTCAAGCTCAGTACAAAAGTGTCTAAGAAAGTCAACCAGGCTACTAGTATGGAATTACGGATGCCAAAAACCATGGTATGGCATATTTTATAAAAATGTCTGCATTGTAAGCCATACAGATTACATCTTCTTCAGGAGCTACAACCACACGATAAACTGAAAAGTTGTAACTTTTACATTGACTTGCAGGGTTGAATGGAAAAGGACAGCGATGAGCCTACCTTTCACCCCTGTTGGAAGATCAACCACCACAACATTAGAACTTGAGACTCATATAAAAACTGTGTGCACTAATCGAGCAACATAAGGAACTCCCCCAAAATCACTGGCAGGCATGGACAGAAAGGGGCCCCTGTGTAAGAACAAAATATACACCCCTTTGCAGCCCAATGGCTCATCAAAATGTACAATTTCACCTGAATTGGAGGTTTTAGTGTGCCCCTTACCTCTTGGGCCCCTGTGTGGCTGCATAGGTTGCACCAATGATATGTCCATCCCTGTCCAAAATAAACATGTTTTGTGCAATGACCAGGTGCAAGGCCTATGGTCCCTTCTTTTTTGCATAAAATATTCCATTCCTATCCTGTACCAGGGAGAAGTCACATGATATCAGCTGAGACAGACCCCATGGGAGGTATGTGCATGGTCAGTCCCTCCCATCACTCCTGACCATCCTTAATAATTAAAGAGGACTAGTGATGGGCGAATCCTAAATTACTCGGAATCGCTTGACTCTAGCGAGTCCGAGCACAGGACTCGCTACTCGTTGCGAGTCTAGCGAGTCCAATGTTAATGAATGGGGAAGCGAGTAATAGCGAGTAGTGTAAGATTTACAAATCGCAGATGTGTCTCGGAAGCTTCAGCCTAAAGCAATCCTAGTTTTGTCATTTATTTGCATTGGACTCGTTTACTTTGCAACTGTAATCGCTGGGAAACTCGCACAGATAAGAGTCCTGTCTTCTCTGTGTGCTGGCTGCCAGCTCCAGGGTCCTAGAGCCTGCCTGCTGCCTGATGTAGCAGAGCTGAGATTGTTCTCAGTCTGCTCATTCCCTGTGTACAGACATGAATGTCTGTGCACAGAGAGGATGTAGCAGTGCTGAGATTGTTCTCAGTCTGCTCATTCCCTGTGCATAGACATCTATATCTATGCACAGGGGATGTAGCAGAGAGGACATCGCGTTTTGGACTGCGTCGGACGGAAGAGGATTTTTTTAATTAAAGATGGAGTCCCTAATGGCTTTTTTTTTTATTTCTAATAAAAAATTTTCTTTGTGTTATGTTTTTTTGAAAACAATTTAATAGAAATTCATGGCGGTCATGTCTAATATTGGCGTGACCGCCATAAATTTCGGGCTTAGGGCCAACTGATAATACAAAGCTGGCCCTAACCTCTTTATTACCCAGCGTGCCACCGCTTCCAGGGCCGCTGGAAGAGCGGGGTTCAGCGCCAGAGGATGGCGCTTCAATGAACGCGCCATCTTCTGGGGCGGCTGCGGGCTGCAATTTGCAGCGGGGGGTGCCCAGAAAGCTTGGGCATCCCTGCGCTGCGGATTCCAGCCCCCAGCTACTTAGCTGTACCTGGCTAGACATAGAAATTGCGCGGAGCACCAAGCATTTTTTTAAAATTATTTCATGAAATTCTGAGATTCTGACTCTGACTCTGAGACTCTGACTCTGAGACTCTGACTCTGAAATTCATGAAATAATAAAAAAAAAATGCATGGGGCTCCGCGCAATTTCTATGTCTAGCCAGGTACAGCTAAGCAGCTGGGGGCTGGAATCCGCAGTGCAGGGATGCCCAAGCTTTCTGGGCACCCCCCGCTGCAAATTGCAGCCCGCAGCCGCCCCAGAAGATGGCGCGTTCATTGAAGCGCCATCCTCTGGCGCTGATCCCCGCTCTTCCAGTGGTCCTGGTGGCGGTAGCACGCTGGGTAATAAAGGGGTTAATACCAACTTTGTTATACAAGCTGGTATTAAGCCCGAGATTCTTAATGTCAGGCCACGTTTGACCCAGCCACTAAGAATCTCCAATAAAGGGTTAAAAAAACACAACACAGAGAAAATTTTTTATTTGAAAAAAAAAAAAAACCATTAGGGACTCCATCTTTAATTAAAAAAATCCTCTTCCGTCCGACGTAGTCCAAAACGCGATGTCCTCTCTGCTACATCCCCTGTGCATAGATAGATGTCTATGCACAGGGAATGAGCAGACTGAGAACAATCTCAGCACTGCTACATCATCTCTGTGAGCAGGCGGGCTCTAGGACCCTGGAGCTGGCAGCCTGCACAGAGAAGACAGCCGGACTCTGCTTGCAATGTAACAGCAGTTATTTGCGAGTTTCCCTGCTATCACTGGCACAGTAGCCGAGTCTAATGCAAACAATGGCAATCCTAGTTTTGTCAGCGTTTCTGACAAAACTAGGATTGATATTGATTTGCATTGGACTCGTGCGAGTAATCACTGGGAAACTCGCAGATTACCGAGTCCTGCGAGTCCCTTACTACTCGCCGAGTAACGAGTCCTAGCGAGTAGATTCGCCCATCCCTAAAGAGGACCTGTCACCCCCCTGCTGCATGCCGCTCTGTGCGGCAGCGTGATTGACAAAGCAGGAGAAGAGGAGGGCAGAACAGGAGGTGGCGGCATTCACATACAAGGGGCTGAATACACAAGGAGGAGGCAGGAGGACTGTGCCAGTGGTGACGACCTGTTAATAAGATTCCACCCATTAGACCTGTTATCTGTAAGCTTTATAAAGTGTATTTCTTGGGTACAGGGGGGCTAGAGACATGGGGGACCCCTTCCCTGAATCCAGCAGATATGCTGCATTTAGTGCTGCATTTACTTTGCCATGCAGCAGGGGGGTGACAGGTCCTCTTTAAATAAAAGTTGTGGAACTATAAGTCCCAGCAAAATCATCTAGATTATACTGCAGCAGGCCACGGCCTCTGCAACACACACCGACTATAGCCGGTTGGTACAGCACAACATGCAAGTTTGTGGGTGTAACGTGAAATAAATGTGGTAACATTCATAGAGTATGAATGTTTTGAAGGCACTGTATATGGTTCAATATTTGGCTCATTTCTTGCATTAAGCTTAAACATTGATTGGACAATCCTTATAAAAGGGACAATCACAATAATATGACACATCAAACATATAACTTACAAAAACACCCATGCAGAAAATATTCAAAAAATAAATATGTCCAAAATGTTGCCGGGGCTTTCAGATTCAGCAGATTTGGATCAGCGGTATTATTAAATCAGTGACTATTCCAAATGTCATTTTGATTATGATTACATCCAATGAGTAAATAACCTTGGGGTCAACAGTTAATGTAAACTTGATGGTTCAGTTCACCCTATCATTCATGCTGTAATTACAAGCATATACCATAATGTGCTCTGCTTATCCCACTGTTGCTATCGAAAAAACATAACACGATGATGAATAGGTATGTTAAACTGTAATCATAATCTTCTAATGTGAAGGTAAGTGTAATTGTAATCAGACATAGAATTAAGAAAGGGGGTTGTTTAGTCCATTTCTTTGTTATTTTTATGCCCATGCTTAGTCAGTATTTCCTCACGCATTGCTTAGTAAATAGCTATATATAGGATCATGTACTGGAATAGACGGCTTCTAGGAACACGACTCAACACAATAAGGAAAAACAAACCAAAAAAATAAAGGGTCCATATAACAAGGAAAAAAGAAAATGGTAAGCTTTGTATGGATTGCACAAAAGCACAACTATATAATATTGCTTTAATACATTATGTCCTTTGAAAAAGAGTGTAATCCAATAAAAATGTGTTGGACTGAAGGGAGTTGTATATGCCCCACCTCATTTACCCAGGCCCCCCCCATTTACACAATATAGGTGTGACAGGTAGGGATTGTATTTATAATCTAAAATCATCCAGCAACTGTGGAGTTAAGGCTGCAGCCCTACAGCAGACAGGGAGTACCCAGCAGTGACCCTTGAGATGTTGGGAAGCAGGGGGTGTTTCTGTCTCACTGCAAAAGAAGAAGCAGTGCTAAGAAAGACTTGTGTGTGTATCCTGAAGAGACAGAGGCGCAAAGTCCAGGAAAGAGACTGTCAGGAGTGAAGAATACCCAGCACAGTTCAGGAGTAATTCTGATGTGCAGCAGAAGGAAAGTGGAGAGAACTGATAAAGTACATGTGTGGCGCCCCTCTAGCTAGGTGTCTACACTTTGACCATAAATGTGTTTTTCCCTGTAAGTTGTCAGTTCAGGGTTTAACCTTTGGAGTCTGTACTTGCACACACTTTGGACTAGGCCACTTAGAATAGGGCGGACTGGTAATTTAATAGGTCCCAAAAGGGGATGGAGCCTAGGGTAGATGTAGTGAGAGAGTGACAGTTTAGATCAGACAGACAGTGCTGGGAAGGCAGTCAGGAAGGACAGGCCGCCTGACAGCACAGCCGACAGGAGGGAGCCCCATCTTTAAGTGGGGTCCCGGGACAGAAGGCAATGGGCCAGGACTGGTTGGAGCCAGCAGGTCACGTTGAGGGAAACCGTCAACACGGGAAGCCGAGGCGGCCAGACATTAAACTCTGACCGCAGACCGATGAGCTGCAGGCCCATAGAAACCGGGTTGCTGACAGCGCCACAAGGTACCTCACCCCTCAGGACCTAGAACCGGTTCAGGACACTAGAGGAGAAGGGCCAAAATTGCGGTGCCGGCAGGAGGCTTTGCTTACTTGGGCTTCCCGTCCAGACCGGTAGGGCACAGACCTTGCCTACTAGCTACAGACCGTGGGACTGGCGGGAAAGCTTTGAGAGGGTGGTGGAGACTAGGAAGAGAGAAGATAGCCCTGAAAGACAAAGAGAGAACACTTAGAGACTCCATAAGGGGGACCCTGAGCTGGCAACATCCACCTGGTAAACCAAACTGTAACGTGTCCCTTTTTACCATCTGCTGGTACCTAGAAAAGTGGAGTAAACTTGAACTGGTCTCCGTTGTCCTTCCCGCCGTTGCCCGGAGGGCTCATCACCATCAGCAGCTCAGCAGATGGGTAAGAACTGCAACACCAACTACGACTACAACTCCCCACATCCATCCACAGCTATCCCTGCTGCCCTGAGGTAATAGCTCCATCTATAGGGAGATGGACTACTCTCTGCTGCACCCACCATCACCTCAGCGGCTGGCTTGCAGCGCCGGTACCATTTTACCGGGAACTACAGATGGCGCCACGTTCCCCTGTAAATAACCCCTTCTCCCCCATCATCTACTCAAATGATAACCAGGGCACGGAACTGGGATCCCGACCACCTGTGATCTCCCCATACAAGCCGCCATTAGTCCCGGTGTCCAAGTACTCCTAGCCCTGCCCACATCATTTTCTGGCGTCACAAACACGATAGAACCAGCCTGGTGGAACCAGGTAAAGTGCGCACAAAAGACTTTATTAACTGTTTGTAAACTGCTGGTCCGCCATTACAGAATTGAACTGCGCCACAGCGAACGAAAAGAGCGGGAAAGTAAGCTCTGCCCCTTCGTTCTGCCAAGGAGTGACGAAAGTGGTGGTGGGCTCTGGAAAAGCCCGAAAGGCTCGCCCATAAGATCTTCGTGGTGGGCGGGTCAAGAGATGTAAAGAGACTATGTGCTGGCCCAGGGGCGTGCCTTGGCCCCTTAATATACATGGGACATTCAAGTGGCGCCAAAAAGTCTCCCCGCTCCCCTTGCTCTCAAATAACCAAGGCACGGAAGCGGGATCCCGACCACCAGTGATCTCCCCATCCAAGCCACCATCAGTCCCAGTGTCCGAGTACCCCTAGCCCTGGCCACATCACATGATTCACCCCTCTCCCCCTTACTACATGATAAGGTACAGTGTGCCTCTCTGTGCACATACACTGTGTAAGGAGAAAGACTGTAAAAAGAGAAGATATTCTGTGAACAGTCTGTCATGTCTGGTATTCTAGAAGCCTTGTGTGAAGACTGAAGGAAAGTTATTACAGACTTACCATCTACTTCTGCCTGGAACAGTGTTGTGCTTGCTGGAAACTGTTACATCATCAAATGTATGGAGGATTCTGATTAGGTGTGCCCTGATTAATCCTCCAATATCTAAAGAAATCATGGAGTGGCGGATATGCAACATAGGGACCATCCCGTAATATCAATCAATATCAATATACAGGAAGTAATAAAAGCTTCTGAAAACAGCAACAAGGACATTGATGTAGGAAGTCTGCTGATATATTCGCTCAGAGTTTTTTTATTCTGCCCCAAATTCCAGATAAAACTACATTAAAAATCTATTATATAATCGCGAATCGGAAAAGCGCCCCTCCGCGCGCTACTTCCGGCGTGGTCATGTGGATACGAATTTAACATTGGGCGCGAAGCGCCCAATGCTGCGCGAGCAATGGCCGCGAGGCCATTGCGAGTCGCTGGCCCAGGGCGAGCAATGGCCGCGAAGCGGCCATTGCGAGCCGCTGGCCCAAAATCCATCCACAGCCCCGGCTACAACCTTAGCGATTTACCGCTCAGGTAGCGCGAGCAATGGCCGCGAGGCCATTGCGAGTCGCTGCCTGAGCCGCAATTCGCTCCCCGGGGACCATGGAGCCGAGGCGGCATTGCCGCCTCTGCTCCCCGCTACACACAATTCGCCACCCCCCCCCCATGTCCGCACAGCCCGCCCCCATCAATGTCCCCACAGCCGACCCCAAGTCCGCACAGCCGACCCCCATGTCCGCACAGCCCACCCCCAGCAATGTCCGCACAGCCCGCCCACATCAATGTCCGCACAGCCCACCCCCATGTCCGCACAGCCGACCCCCATGCCCGCACAGCCCACCCCCATGTCCGCACAGCCCGCCCACATCAATGTCCGCACAGCCCACCCCCCTGTCCGCACAGCCGACCCCCATGCCCGCACAGCCGACCCCCATGCCCGCACAGCCGACCCCCATGCCCGCACAGCCGACCCCCATGCCCGCACAGCCGACCCCCATGCCCGCACAGCCGACCCCCATGCCCGCACAGCCCACCCCCATGTCCGCACAGCCCACCCCCATGCCCGCACAGCCGACCCCCATGCCCGCACAGCCGACCCCCATGCCCGCACAGCCGACCCCCATGCCCGCACAGCCGACCCCCATGCCCGCACAGCCCACCCCCATGCCCGCACAGCCCGCCCCCATCAATGTCCGAAAAACCCCCCATGTCCGCACAGCCGACCCCCACTAATGTCCACACAGCCCCCCCCATGTCCGCACATACTTACATGTCTTCTTAGTCATCTGATCGTCCGTCCGGCCAGGCGTCCTCTTCATCCGGCCAGGCGTCCTCTTCGTCCGGCCCCGGGGATCTTCTGTCTTCTTCCAGCTCCGACGTCCTCTTCTCTTCTCATTCAGGTACAATGGACGACAAATCCGCCATTGTATCTCAATGAGATATGAGCGGCTCTTCTGATTGGTCGATGTGTACTGCCCTCAGCCAATCAGAAGAGCCCCTCATTGAGCTCGAATTCTGATTGGTCGGCGCCCAATCCGAAATCGGGCTCACTGCCCATAGACATGTATTAGCGGTGTGTCCGCGATTTTACGGCCGACAAATAGAACCAGGTGGCCGGCCATAAAATCGCCGACACACCGCTAATGTATGTCAATGGGAAAAATAGCGGACCTGAATGAGAACTGTCTCACTTAACATAAATAATAAATTAAATAATAAATAAAATAATTTAAAAAGAATTAAAAAATAATAAAAAATAATAATAAAAAAATAATAAAAAATTAAATAAAAATAATAATAAAAAAATAAAATATATGCTAATCAGCTCAGCCATTTTGGCGGACCACAATGAGAACTCTGTCTCACTTAAAATAAATAATAAAATAAATAATAAATAAAATAATTTAAAAAGAATTAAAAAATAATAAAAAATAATAATAAAAAAATAATAAAAAATTAAATTAAAATAATAATAAAAAAAATAAATATATGCTAATCAGCTCAGCCCTTTTGGCGGACCACAATGAGAACTGTGTCTCACTTAAAATAAATAATAAATTAAATAATAAATAAATAATTTAAAAAGAATTAAAAAATAATAAAAAATAATAATAAAAAAATAATAAAAAATTAAATTAAAATAATAATACAAAAAATAAATATATGCTAATCAGCTCAGCCCTTTTGGCGGACCACAATGAGAACTGTGTCTCACTTTAAATAAATAATAAATTAAATAATAAATAAAATAATTTAAAAAGAATTAAAAAATAATAAAAAATAATAATAAAAAAATAATAAAAAATTAAATAAAAATAATAATAAAAAAATAAATATATGCTAATCAGCTCAGCCCTTTTGGCGGACCACAATGAGAACTCTGTCTCACTTAAAATAAATAATAAATTAAATAATAAATAAAATAATTTAAAAAGAATTAAAAAATAATAAAAAATAATAATAAAAAAATAATAAAAAATTAAATAAAAATAATAATAAAAAAATAAATATATGCTAATCAGCTCAGCCCTTTTGGCGGACCACAATGAGAACTGTGTCTCACTTAAAATAAATAATAAATTAAATAATAAATAAAAGAATTTAAAAAGAATTAAAAAATAATAAAAAATAATAATAAAAAAATAATAAAAAATTAAATAAAAATAATAATAAAAAAAATAAATATATGCTAATCAGCCCAGCCCTTTTAGCGGACCAGAAGGAGAACTGTGTCTCAGTTAAAATAAATAATAAATTTTATAATAAAATTATTTAAAAATAATTAAAAAATTATAAAAAAAATAATAAAAAAAAAAATTAAATTATAAAATATTACAAAAAATAATAATTAAAAAAAAAATCTAATAATAATTATATTACTGCTAATAATAATGATATTAATGCTAATAATTATGCTATTAATGCTAATAATAATGCTAATAATGCTAATAATTATGCTATTAATGCTAATAATTATGCTATTAATGCTAATAATAATAACATTAATGCTAATAATAAGCGGCCATTGCGACCACTCAGCCCCAATAAGTATTGAACGCGCCCCAAAAAGTATTGGACCCCCCCCAAAAGTATTGGACCCCCCACCCAAAAGTATTAGACCCCCCAAAAAAAGTATTGCACCCCCAAAAAAAGTATGTGACCCCCCCAAAAAAAGTATGTGACCCCCCAAAAAAAGTATGTGACCCCCCCAAAAAAGTATGTGACCCCCCAAAAAAATTATGTGACCACCCAAAAAAAGTATGTGACCCCCCCAAAAAAAGTATGTGACCCCCCAAAAAAAGTATGTGACCCCCCCAAAAAAGTATGTGACCCCCCCAAAAAAAGTATGTGACCCCCAAAAAAAGTATGTGACCCCCCAAAAAAGTATGTGACCCCCCAAAAAAACTATGTGACCTCCAAAAAAAAGTATTGGACCCCCCAAAAAAAGTATTGGACCCCCCAAAAAAAGTATGTCACCCCCCAAAAAAGTATGTGACCCCCCCAAAAAAGTATGTGACAAAACAAAAAAGTATGTGACCCCCCCAAAAAAGTATGTGACCCCCCCAAAAAAGTATGTGACCCCCCCAAAAAAGTATGTGACCCCCCAAAAAAAAGTATGTGACCCCCCAAAAAAAGTATGTGACCCCCCCAAAAAAGTATGTGACCCCCCAAAAAACTATGTGACCTCCAAAAAAAAGTATTGGACCCCCCAAAAAAAGTATTGGACCCCCCAAAAAAAGTATGTGACCCCCCAAAAAAGTATGTGACCCCCCCAAAAAAGTATGTGACAAAACAAAAAAGTATGTGACCCCCCCAAAAAAGTATGTGACCCCCAAAAAAAGTATGTGACCCCCCAAAAAAGTATGTGACCCCCCCAAAAAAGTATGTGACAAAACAAAAAAGTATGTGACCCCCCCAAAAAAGTATGTGACCCCCCCAAAAAAGTATGTGACCCCCAAAAAAAGTATGTGACCCCCCAAAAAAAGTATGTGACCCCCCAAAAAAAGTATGGGACTCCCCAAAAACTATTCACACCCCCCCGAAAAGTCCTCACACCAGCTATAACTACTATAATCAAATTAATGCACATTCTAGAATCCCGATGCATTTGCATCGGGCTCACAGCTAGTGTAAAATATAAAAATATATATGTTTTTAAAACTGGGTCTAAAGCACGTTTATGATTTTTTTCAGTCTAAAAAATTCAGTTAAAAAAACTCCATCCTACTCTTAATGGTCTAGTAGAGCTCACAGGGAAAAAAGTATGCAAAAAAGGTATGTAAATATATGCAAAATAGCTCTCCTCCAGAAAGAAGAATACTGTCTAGTTTCAACTTTTAGAGGTAGCTGCCCATTAAGACAATGGTTAACCATCATCATAAATGGGTACCATTGCTAAGTGTTTGTAAAAACAATTACCTTTTCATTTCACCTCGCTTTCCTTATTATAAATCCCCTCCATTCTTAAGACCAGAAGGACTCTTAATTCTACAGTTTACTGCACAACGCCTCGGTTGTTGCAATCTGTGTAGTCTATCAGTGGTGACTGATTTTGTAGGCAATCTCTGTAGAGTTTGTAAGCTCTGTATTGAAGTTGGCACTCCTCTGTTACTACAAAGGCAAACCTGTCTCTGCTACCACAGTAGGAGAGTGCACAGTTATCAAAGCAACAAGCCGCTGGTGCAATATTTCGGGAGCGCATCACCCCAGTAAGCAAGAAGCTGGAATGTGCGATGAAGATCAACCATGACAATAATGACTACGTTTATGAGCCAAACCAGAATCTCCTCCCAAAAATACAGCTGTAGACAGCTTTTTCAGTCTTCCTACCCTTCATCAGAGCAGAGCAGGATATTGAATGACTGGGTAAAAAGCCTTGAGGTGGGTCTAGGGGGTATTCTTCTTGTATCGACTGTAAGCAGCATAGGGGGTACTGACGGTCAGGCATTGCTTCATTGGGAAAAAGTTAAGCAATGTAAAAGAGTACATGGGTCTCACCAGCAGGGAAGCAATGCCACTGGCCAAACTGTCAATCTTTCAGGTGCCCCATCAAACCAGCAAGTGGGAAGCCGGGAGGTGCGGTACGCTCCTGAAGGTCACCCATAATAAGAATGACTGAGTGTATAAGCAAAATCAGAAACTCCTCCCACAAAAGACAGCTGTTGACAGCTGTTTTAGTCTTACTACCCCTCATGAGTGCACAGCTAGGTATTAGTTGGAGAGGTAAGAAGCCTTTGAGGTCAGTTTAGGGGGGTAGTCTTCTTGTATTGACTTTATCCGACCTGTAGGCCAGGCATTCCTTCCTGGGAAAAAGTTAAGCAGTGTAGAAGAGTGCACAGTTATCACCAGCAGCATAACAATCCCACTGGGCCAAACTGTCAATCTTTCAGGCGTGCATAAAACCAGCAAGTGGGAAGCTGGGAGGTGTGGTGTGCTCCTGAAGGTCAAGCATGGTAAAAATGACTGAGGGAAAGAAGGATGGAAGGATGGAAGGAAGGAAGGAAGAAAGGAAGAAAGGAAGAAAGGAAGAAAGGAAGAAAGGAAGGAAGGAAGGAAGGAAGGAAGGAAGGAAGGAAGGAAGGAAGGAAGGAAGGAAGGAAAGAAAGAAAGATCTCTAAAGTTCCACCTACTGCATTTTGGCGGAAAGTTATCTCATTAAAGCGGATTAAAATAATTTATTTGCACAAGTCATTGACTTGATGTCAAGTTAGGTGTCAAATTTGTTGTACCGAGATATCCCACTGCTGTGGAATACGAGTGAATTTAACCTGTAGGTCACCATCATTATCCAGTAAAATATCTTTAAGCCAGACGTTTTTCAATCAGACGAGTTTTGGCCCACAGTAACAGTAATGATGATTCAGCTAGAGTCCACTTTGCTTAGTTGATCCTAAAGCTCCCTTGGTTCTTACCCTTATATAAAACTCTTGCCCTTGTGCAATGACCCATGGGTTGTGACCTAAAATAAAGTTAAATGCAATTCCCAGAACAAACTCGCTTTTGTTGTAAACTTCTCACAATGGATAGGAGTGGCAGCCAACATGAGACAGGAGCGGTGAGCTTCCGATGCACGTTGTTTGTCACCACCCTTAGGCTTTCAGCATTCGTTCACAGAGACCTTCATATCTCGACCATCTATAGCCCATCAGTTACAACTTCTCATAATATAACCATCTATAATCCAACAAAAGCAGTAAAAGTGATCATATATTAAGTTTATACCTTTTTGTCGACAGCTTAGAAAAGATAATTTATTTTGCCACAATGGACTCTATTTAAATATGGAATTTAAGCTGAATATAATATTTATATTTCTTAGATTAATTGTTATTGAAAATGTCACGTGGTTGACATTTCTCTCGACTTTTTATTTCCAATAAAAACTATTTAATTTCATACCTTTAGCATTTCTCTCATTTTGCTTGGTAGGATTATTGAAAGTGATCATTTGTTTGAAAATGGAAGAATGATCAAATTAACAGAAAACAATTATTTAAGCGTTAATAGCCGGCGCTCACATCCAGCCAAGTGAAAATGAAATACTGCCCCGCTGTTTACATTAGGAGTTTTATGTGAACTTAAAACTGGAAACGAATATGGAAATTACATGATTTCACAATGGAAATATGTTTGGAAGTTGGATAAATGGATAAAAATTGGAAAGGAAAATCCTGGCACTCAGCAAAAAAAAAGAGAGGATTTATTTCTTATTAAAGCTCTTGACACTAAGAAGAAGGTCAATTGGGTCACGTCTCTGTCTCACTCATTATCGTGTCAATGAAAGGTTAAGAAATTAGTATTTTTCCAATAGGACTAATTCCTCGTTCCCGTAAAAATGTATAAGTGTTGGGAATGGAATTTTAGTAAAATTTAATAATTGTCCTTTCTTCAGGTTTCAGGCTATTGTTGTACATGACCCAGTACTCTAAAACTTTAAAAACCTTGAATGTTACTTGACTGATCTTTAAAGTGATAAATAATTAAGAAAGCCCATTTCACCAGAATATTTTGAGTTACTGGAGAGATCTTTTGGCAAGAGTGACCTCTTGCTCTAGAGGACTTGTCCTGTCCTGCATTACTCAGCCAACCCATTGATTTGAACAGGCACTGTGTTATGCCTATTTCTCCCTGTGAGGGAAATTGAATCCTACCAGGTCCAGTGGCTCCACGTTGAAGAGGGGATACTGTCAAGATCTCCACACTGACCTTTTTGTATGTTGCTGTTTCTGGTGTCTGGGTGTGATTGAGTTGTCAGTCTGGTTATGTTCTGAGTTATTGTTTATGATGGTTCTAGGAAGGGCGGGATTAGGTGCCATTAGTTACAGTGATTTCTCTACTTCTTAAGTGTGCAGCTTTCCCTCGTATGGTGCCAATTGTACACTTTGCATAAAGTGCTGTGTGGGCTCCTGCCTTTATCCTGATTTCTGTTATCTGACTCGGACTGACCTTGGTTTCTCTCTGCCTGATTTTCTGACCCCTGGATGGTTCCCTGTTTGAGCATTTGTTTATTACCTGGATTCAGGTCTCACCTTTCTGGTACACCAAACCTTGGCTTGTTTCCTTACCACATCTCTGGAATCCCCTGATGTACTGCGATCTCTTCTGGAACTGACCTAGGATTGTTTGATCACTCTGTCATCTTTATCCAAGTAGTGACAGTGTTATCTTAGTCAGTTTTTTATGGCTCTGCACCTTTTGTGTCACCTTATTACTGTAGTGACTAACGTCATGGCCATCTTCAGCAGTACTTTCCATTATAGTTGAAGTTCGTACCTGTTAGGCTGTGTTCACACTGAACGTTTTTGATTTGTTTTTGGTGCTGCACTTTTTTTTAAACCTACACCAAAAATGGATCAGTCTCTGCGTCTGCAGCAAAGTGAATGGGATTTTCAATTTGCTGTTCAGACCCTGCACTTTTGACTGCTGCGTTAGTGGTGCAGAAAGTGGATCCAGAAAATACTGAGCGTCAATTAGTCCTCCACTTTTCTGCTGGGCTTTCTGCAAAACTTAAGTTCCGTTACTTACCCTCCCCAGTGATCCCACGGCGAGCCCCAGCGATCTCATCTTTACGGGCATTGGCAAACCCTGGGGGTACAGTACTGATAGGCCCTGCCCATGTGACTCAGGCTGAGAGTCACATGACCAAGGTCCTGTAAATACTCATTCTACTCACAGGTCCTGTCAGTGCCTAGAAGGAAGAGATCGCCGGGGCTCACTGTGGGATCTCTGGGGAGGATAATAAAGTGTGTGTCTCTGTCTGTGTGCCTGTATGTCTGTCTGTGTCCCCCAAAAAAGGAGCAAAAAAAGCAACACAAACAGATGATGCATTTGTGATGCTTTTTTGCAAAAAATGGATCAATTTTTGGTGCAGAAATTGCCCCAAAAATGGAGCGCAAATGCTCTGTTTGAATGAGGCCCAACACATCCAGGTTGGGAACAAATTTAGAGGTGTCCATTTTCTATTGATTTCTTTGGAAGTTAGATAAATTACTAAGTAAGGGCCCTTTCACATCAGCATTTTTTGAAATTCGAGGCAGATGCGGTGAAAAAACCGCATCTGCCGCGATTACCGCATACCGGCTGCACTTGCGGCGCGGTTGCGGTAAACGCCATGCAAAGTATAGGCGTACTTGCGGCAGGTGCGGCAAGTGCGGTTTTGCACTTGCGGCAGGTGCGGCCGCGAAAAAAAACCAGCCATTCATTTTCTGCCTTAATGTGCTGGCCTGTGAATACCTCACTAAGTGGGACATGGGTAAGGGATCACGTGGATATGCCATAAAAATCATTCATTTGAATAATCCTTTAATCTTAAGGCCGAGTTACATGCTTCAATGTCTCAGCGATCTGACTAACAATCTGACTTGACCTAGATCGCTGGAACGTCATTAGTGAGGTGTCACACGTTCAGATATAGCGAACGACGCAGAAACGATTCCGCGACAAGCGAACAACACTTGCAGTCATTTGATCGCCTATGTTGTTCAGTTCTGTATAGGCTGTCACGCGCTGTTGCTGTGTATGTTGGTTGTCTTTAAAGGTACCTTTACACGCCGCTACTATCACCTGCGATCAGTATCAACCGAACGTCCGCATGCACGTTTTTGACGGTTGATACCGATCGCCGATGCGGCATGTACTCGCCGCAATTGCGTCCTCAACCTAAGGGAACGTGGTTCCCCAGAAGTTCAGACTGATCCTGCGGGAAACATCCGGTTGAATCCCGACGCCACTTTACACGCCGCAACCACCAAGGGAACGTGGGCGTACATGTTCAGCGCCGCAAGAACATAGGCGTGACAGAGTTGTGTATTCCGCACCCCAAACACGCTGATTAGACAACGCAATAGCGTCATGATTTGCCAGCCTGTGCAGGAAGGCTGGCTAATACATGACACCATTGCAATTCTGTAGTGTGAATGGCCAGCTCTTCAAATATGGCGCCCTGTGCAGGGACAGCCAATGGAAACACAGTATCCCCCACCAATCATCGCTGATGGGGCGCGGTATCCTGCACGCTGTGGCACGCCTCTGGGAAATCACTAGGTGACGCAGATTCGAGCCAGATACCCCGTTTACATGCCACAACCAGGGCAATTCACCTTCAGGGTTGACTCTGATTTTAGAACAATGCTCTGAAACCGCAACCGGGATCAACTTCGAAAATCACAATCAAGTTCCCCATTTACACGCCGCAATTTCGTAGAAACTTCAAAGCAACCGTGATGAAAATCCCGATTGCATAGCAGTTGCTTCACCGCAGTTGCGGCGTGTAAAGGTACCTTAAGAGCTGCATGGTTTATAGTTGTCAAGGTCTTTGCCTCCTGTGTTGTACTCCAGACCTGTATTCACTATTATATTCAACTGCTGGTTGAGGGGTTAATGTGTGACTCACCTGGAATCCCATCCCCCTGGCTTTAAATAGCCTTCCCTCTCCTCTGTCAGGTGCTGCTGATAGCTATTTGCTCTAGGTCTTGGTGCTGTGCTGATGCTTGCTGCTGGACTAAGTCTTTTCTTGGGAGAAGCTGTAATCCCTGGCCCGTGGGTGGAGGTAGGGGTACAGGGTGGCGGCTCAGAACTCCTCACCATCAGAGGTACCTCCGAGATCAAGACGAGCAAGGGACCCCAGCATCAGGGTCAGATTAGGCTCTCCTGACCCCTCTTGCCCATTTCGCCTACCTGTTACCTGATTCCCTTACCTTCCTAGCATGATATTATCAGCAGCCCATTACCATTTTTTTTTCTCTGAGCCATTATGTCTCAGACATCCTCTGCAGATGTCTTCTCACAACTGATGCAGACCATCTCAGCTGAGGTCACTGGTCTGCGGACATAGGTGGTGCAGCAGCTGCAGCAGGTTGTGGAGTTTCTGGCCTCGGCTCATGCCCATGCCATACCTGAATGCAAGTTATCTCTTCCATATAGGTTTTCTGGGGGAAGAGATAAATTCTTAATGTTCAAAGAGGCCTGTAAATTGTATTTCAGGCTTCGGCCCGTTCATCTGGGAGCGAGGACCAGCAGGTGGGGATTATAATCTCCCTTCTTAAGGGGGATCCCCAGACCTGGGCTTTCTCCCTCCCGATCGACTTACCATCGCTGCGGTCGGTGGACGGGTTTTTTGCTTCTCTGGCTCAGGTGTTTGGTAAACCAAATAGGGTGACTCTTGCTGAGTCAAACCTTCGTAAACTCAAGCAGGGGTCCCGAGCTGTGGAGGAGTACTGCTCAGAGTTTTGGACGTGGGCGACTGACACCCTGTGGAACCTATGCAGTTGCGGGCAGTAGGCCCTCGTGTTAGACCCCCAGTAGTTGCAGTTCATCAAGTGGGCGGAGCTTTTTTTAATTGTGGATAAACTGATCATTTTATTAAGCTTTGTCCACATCGCTCGGAGACAAATACGCAGTCTCAGACGCAGCCTACCTCAGGTCATTCGAAGGAGACGACCAGAGGGTTGATACCTCCTTTTTTTATAAGTCTCCGTTTACACTGTCTGCCAAGGTGCTGGTAGATGGAAAAACAGAGACTATACCGGTACTAGTTGATAGCGGAGCAGGAGTCGTTCTTATGGATTCTCGCTTTGCACAGTCTCATGCCTTTGTCTGTAGGGCCTTAGTGAGACCCATTCCCATCTCCGCCATTGACTCACTTCCGCTCAGCCTGAAGGTATTATCCCAAGTGGTACATAATGTGAACCTGAGCATTGGAACTCGTCACCAGGAGTTCCTAACTTGTTACATTTTGGAGAATTTACCAACCCCCATTGTCTTGGGTCTTCCTTGGCTGCGAAAACACAACCCTATAATTGACTGGCGAACACGGGAGGTGGTTTGCTGGGGTACTGCCAGTGAGGGTACTTGCCGGGGTACTTCACGGAAGTTAGGAGTTTGTCTGGGGGTGAGGGTGGAGTGCCCCCATGCTTTGTTCTCCTGGTGCCTCTGGGAGTCATCCTAGGAAGAGGGGCAGGGGAAGCGTGATTGTGTCTACGGTGCGTCCCAAGGGAGGGAGCACTGGGGTCCAGAGAAACGCACCTAGTACTTGCCTACCTAAGAGTGCACCCTCTGTCTGTGCCCACATGTGTGGAAATAAACGTACTGGTCCAGACCTGAGTGTGAATGCATATTGTGTGGGTGTTGTCCAAGCACATCAGGTGGAAGCATGCTACTGGGGCTCCAGGTGTCGGGGTTGTAGGACCTTTTCGGGTATTGGCCATTTGCAATCCTGTGCTGTACCGCCTTAACCCACCACCAGGTTTGGCAACCCGTAATGTCTTTCATATCTCGTCACTAAGGGATTGTGGTCTTATTTCGGATGTGCCGTAGTCGAGTCCGGAGGCCTCTCTTAAAAGAGGGGGTACTATCACGCGCTTAGTTGGCGCTGACATTGCTGGATGCTGCTGTGTATGTTGTTTGTCTTTAAGAGATGCATGGTTTATAGTTGTCAAGGTCTTTGCCTCCTGTGTTGTGCTCCAGACCTGCATTCACTATTATATCCAACTGCTGGTGGAGGGGTTAATGTGTGCCTCACCTGGAATCCCATCCCCCTGGCTTTAAATAGCCTTCCCTCTCCTCTGTCAGGTGCTGCTGATAGCTATTTGCTCTAGGTCTTGGTGCTGTGCTGATGCTTGCTGCTGGACTAAATCTTTCCTTGGGAGAAGCTGTGATCCCTAACCTGTGGGTGGAGGTAGGGGCCCTCAGCCTAGGGCTAATCAGGAGTTTTAGGGTACAGGGTGGCGGCTCGGAACTCCTCACCATCAGAGGTACTTCCAATGATCAGGGCGAGCCAGAGACCCCAGCATCAGGATCAGATTAGGCTCTCCTGACCCCTCTAGCCCATTTCACCTACCTGCTACCTGATTCCCTTACCTTCCAAGCGTGACATAGGCGAAGTCGTAAACGACATTGTTATCAAGGTGTCACACACACCGATGCTGCAGGTTGGTTGGACGATCAACGACTGATTTAAGGTCATGATCATAAACCTCCGATCAACAATCAGCCGACTTATCGTTGATCGTATCTACGTGTCACACGCAACTACGTCGTTACGACATCGTTGCTCCGTTCCAAACGCCGTGATGTACCAACGATATCGTTACCGATATGGTAGCGTGTAACGTGCCCTTTAGAGGTAGAAACTTCAATAAAATCAGATAAGATAAAAGTTATCAGAAATTCCAAGAAAGCACAATTATATACTACTTTCAGTCTCATATTGGATATCTTATCACATGTGCCTTGGAATTGCTTTAGTTAAACTAGAAGCGATTCTGACATAAGATTACAAGTGGTTATATTAATGAAGATGATAGTACACAATAACCATAGGGAAAAAAGACCTGGAACTCACTATTCAAATACCATACATTCATCTACTGTGGCTAAGAAAAACTTCAAAAACGAACATGAGGTTCTCAGTTAACATGTTTATCAAAATGTATAAACCCACAGCTTTGTTGTACTGAATCTCTGTAATAGGCGATTAGTTGATTATGTATATGGGAAACAGTGCCTCAACACAGTACCTAAAGGGGTGTGTATATGTCACATACTGAATCCATAAGTGAGTGAAGGAGCAGGCGGTGTGGCGGATGTCCCGGCAATGCAGGAGCCATCCCGGCAAAGTTGAGGGCATTGCAAGACGGGAGCTCCCCGGTGATTGTATGTAAGAAAATGTCGGAAGTGAAGGTTTCAAAGAAATCGCGCCCGACATCTCATCTGCGCACATGCTGCCTGTGAGTACTATTTTCCTTAAGTCCACTGCTGAGGGATCAATAGTCCGGAGGTGGCACATACGCAGATGAGACCTCGGCTCGTTCTTGGGCCGAGAGCTCAATCTGTGCATGCGTCGCCTCCGGGTTCCATTTACTTGAAGCCAACATTTTCTTACATACTATCCCTTGGGATGGATTCAGCCTCGTAATACCCGCTGCTTGACCGAGATGGCTCGCGCATTGTCAGGACACCCACTGCACTGCCCTCTCCTGCCTCACAATGCCCGCTACTTTGCCGAAACGTCTCCTGACATCCTGGGACACTTGCCCCACCGCTCTACTCCTGCCACCACCATGCAGCAAAGACAATACTTCCTGTGACACCACTCCACCATGTGCCACGACCATCAGTAAGCTACAACCATATTATAAAATGTACCTTCCATTACCTCCCACACTTTTGTGAGGAAAAGTGTCTTATAATCCGATAAATATGGTATATACAGATTTTCCTGAGGTTTTAGGTGAGTATTCTTTTATTAGGAATAAAAGTAAGAATTACAAAAATACCATGAAATTGTAAGCACACAATCTGTCAAATCCATGTGTGGCATGGTGGCTCAGTGGTCAGCACTGTATGGAGGCTCAGTGGTTAGCACTGTACGGTGGCTCAGTGGTCAGCACTGTATGGTGGCTCAGTGGTTAGCACTGTATGGTGGCTCAGTGGTCAGCACTGTATGGTGGTTCAGTGGTTAGCACTGTATAGTGGCTCAGTGGTCAGCACTGTACTGTGGCTCAGTGGTTAGCACTGCAGTCTTGGATTGTTGGGGTCCTGCATTCAAATCCCACCAAGGACAAGATCTGCAAGGAGTTTGTATGTTCTCCCTGTGTTTGTGAGGGTTTCCTTTGGTTTCCCCCCACACTCCAAAGACACAGTGATAAGATATTTACCTTATGAACCCCAATGGGGACATTATTACTGATGCATGTAAAGCACTATGGAATTAAAGGGAATCTGTCAGGTCAAAAATCCAAATATAACTGCTATCATTTTCTAATTCCCTTCTCTATGCTTTCTCTATTGATGTATTTCTTTTATGCATGTTTCCCTCCTATCCTCTGTAAGCTTCAAATAACGACATTTATTCAATCTGTCACTCACAGTGAGTGATCCATTTAGTTCACTGCTGTCAACTCCCCATAGGATGAATATTCATGTCACATATTCACATGACATCATTGCACAGGAGATCAGTAAGGGATAGCTGTATCCTCTTCTCTGCTCTCTGTGTTTGAAGCAAGATTAGAATTCATATAAAAGACAGAATCTCTCACAGCACAGCAGGGATACCAGCTTAGAGAAACAAATGGAGTACACACCTTATCAAGATCAGGTAAGGCCGTCAGGCAAATGTGTGTCTGCAATCTCTCCCTCTGAAGCTCCTAATTGAAACTGAAACCTGACAAACAGAGAGGGTGCAAAGGGAGGAGGTAGGAGAGAGCTGCTGAGAAGGAGAAGGAGGGAGGAGGTAGGAGAGAGCTGCTGAGAAGGAGGAGGTGGGAAGAGGTAGGAGAGAGCTGCTGAGAAGGAGGAGGAGGGAGGAGGTAGGAGAGAGCTGCTGAGAAGGAGGAGGAGGGAGGAGGTAGGATAGAGCTGCTGAGAAGGAGGAGGAGGGAGGAGGTAGAAGAGAGCTGCTGGGAAGGAGGAGGAGAGAGGAGGTAGGAGAGAGCTGCTGAGAAGGCATGCATGATTAAATGAGACAGTTTAACACAGCTGGACTAATCCTCTGTGAATCTAATGGACAGGACTAATGCAGGAGCTCCCTGCAGGGACAGAAAATGCTTATAACTAGAGAACTCCAAACGGTACAGTAATGATTTTACATGTTTTTAAAATGTCTGCCCAGGCACTATTCAAGGGTAATATTAGTGTCACACTGAAAAATGGCCTGACAGAGTCCCTTTAATAGCGCTACATAAATGATTAAATATTATTATTATATCCATCAGAACTTAGTGTCATTATATGGTACCTCTACATCAATGAAAACTGCTTATAGGGGAAAATACCTGCATTGTGTTTGGAACCTAATTTTGTCCAGCTGCAAATCACATTGTGTAATGACAGCAGCTTATTATTGCCTTGTACCCTGCCTCATTGTGTCCTTTTTTAATTATTGATGAATTATGTAATTGAACATAGTTGACTCTTGAACATGTGAGGTATCTACTGTACAATGAGTAGTAGACCTCAGAACAACAAGCAGGGTCAGGCATTTATGATTATGAGCATACATAGACTTACACAAACAAATGCTTTGGATCGTAAAGTTTATTGTCTTTGTCTTTGGAATATTTCATATTTTTATGATCTTTAAGTACACCAGATCAGATGTACAAAGGTGTCAGAAATACAGAGACTGGGTGAACTTCATGAACTTGGCGCTTTGCTACTGAAATCTCAGCTCAGGCATATTAATTATAAAAAGAATTAGAAGGCAAACACATAAAATACAAATACAATACACTGTATACCAGTAGATTAGGATAACATAATCTTTTTATGAATGTACCATAGAAGGTGAATACAAATATTCATGCATAGCCATAGGATACAATGTGCTAATGTCAGACATGGCAAATATTTAAATTCATCTGTTCCTGTGGACCAGAGTGGTGTCGGTAAAAGATGAAGATGCCAGATGATGGCTAGGGTCACATTTCCGTTTTTGTTTCAAAATCCTGATCCGGTTTTGAGCTTTCAAAAAGCTCAAAACCGGACCAGGAAACGCTCCTCTTAGGAGCCAATGCAAAACACCGGATGGCTTCACAAGCCATCCGGTGGCCGTGTCCGGCACTGCTGCCTGCGTTAAAAATCATGCAGGCAGCAGTTTTCGCAGCGTTTCCCTGTACCGCACTGCAGTAACCGGATGGCTCAAGATGTGTAATCCTTAGCCATCCGGCAACTGCATAGTTTGCGGATCCTGGCTATTGCCGGGATCAGCAAACTGTACTATGACTACTAAAGTGTTAAATTTACAAAGTAAAGGAATGTTTGAGTTCTCTAGGGGAAGCTTAGCCGCCCCTAGAGACCGGCCGGCCACTCCGGTGGGCTTCTAGTACACTTGCCCCCATGGCACGGGCTCCTCGCAGCCCCGTGCAAGTCCCCACACCTCCGGCCCCCCGAATCACTATACAGGGGTGCCTGCACCCCTCTTGTATAGTTATTCCTGTATGGGGGGAAAATGATTTATTAAAGTATTGCTTTAAGCTCATATTTACATGTTGTCTTCGGCAGTCTTGTGTAAAATCCATGGGCGGGGCTGTTAGTGGCAGCCTCCGCCCCCTCATTCCTTATGGCCGCCCTCTCTGTGCCTCATCCATTGATGTGAGGGCGGCCGCGTCATGAAAGGGGCGGGGCGAATGGTGTGACGCGGTTCGCCCCGCCCCTTTCATGACGCGGCCGCCCTCACATCAATGGATGAGGCACAGAGAGGGCGGCCATAAGGAATGAGGGGGCGGAGGCTGCCACTAACAGCCCCGCCCATGGATTTTACACAAGACTGCCGAAGACAACATGTAAATATGAGCTTAAAGCAATACTTTAATAAATCATTTTCCCCCCATACAGGAATAACTATACAAGAGGGGTGCAGGCACCCCTGTATAGTGATTCGGGGGGCTGGAGGTGTGGGGACTTGCACGGGGCTGCGAGAAGCCCGTGCCATGGGGGCAAGTGTACTAGAAGCCCACCGGAGTGGCCGGCCGGTCTCTAGGGGGGGGCTAAGCCCCCCCTAGAGAACTCAAACATTCCTTTACTTTGTAAATTTAACACTTTACTAGTCATAGTACAGTTTGCTGATCCCGGCAATAGCCGGGATCCGCAAACTATGCAGTTGCCGGATGGCTCAGGATTACACATCCTGAGCCATCCAGTTACTGCAGTGCGGTATTGGGCACACATTTTTGAAAAAAAAAGTGTGTGCCCGGCATTGCGTTCACCGCATCCGGATCCGGATGTGGTGAATGCAATTCTTGTTTGAAATGTGACCCTGGCCGATGAGTATAATTTGGAGGAGGGCGGGCTTACATTTAAAGCAACTGTCATGCTCTCGGCCACGGGACCGATCTTCTTTTGGCAGTGAGATCGGTACCCACCGCACGGCTCCATGTGCCTTGTCTGTTCTGTTCATGCTGTGGAGCCAGTGTCTGCTGAGCAGGGAGATCGGTGCCCATCAGGCTCTGCTTACCTCCGTTAATACCAAATGACGACTGGCGACACCTCCTGTGTGAATGGTGCCAGCTAGAAAAAACATCAATAATGAAAAAAGATCTGCTGCAGACACACATTATAATATGTGAAACAGCTGAATGGCTAATGAATGCAAGGCAAGACTATGTGCAAAGCTGTACAAGTGTGAATAAAGCATAAGAGGCATAGCAGAAAACTGTTTAAAGATACACAGAAAAAAATTAGAACTTGGCAAATGCGTTGTCCATCGCATGTGAGCCCAGTAACCAACGTCAAGGTGTCCAATCCTGCCGGGTCCTAACTTTGTGCCTCTCTCTGCAGCATCCATTGCGTGTATGGGTATATGTGCCACTAAGTGCAATTAAAAACCTGCTGGTAGGGGTGTGTCTGGGACCTAGGTTACAATAAGATGTGGAGTTTTAACATGGCTACAGGGCGGGAGAGGGTGCATGGTCAGAAAACATATTCTGCTTACCTCCATGTCATGTCTTCCACTGGTCATCCTGCCTGTGGTCCTATGTGCCTCCTTCTTTTCTAGGAGCTTGTGTTCTCAGGCCAGGTTTCCTGGGAGTGTGCTTAGATAGCGGGCACCACATATTGCCAACATTTAAAGGGCCAGTACACCTGTTTCCCATTTAGCCTCTTAGTCTAATTGCTAAGAGGTGCCTTTAATTCCCTAGAACTCCTAGAAATTAGAATGAGAAACTAAATAGGAAACAGGTGTACTGGCCCTTTAACTGATGGCAAGGTGTGGTGCTCACTGCCTAAGCACACTCCCAGGAGACCTGCCATGAGGACACAAGCTCCTAGAAAAGAAGGAGGCAGATAGGACCACAGGCAGGATGACCAGTGGAAGACATGACACGGAGGTAAGCAGAGCCATAGGAGCCGCATAATGGGCACTGGTCTCCCTGCTCAGCAGAGGCCAGTCCCGCAGCACGCAGAGAGTAGCTGAGGCACATAGAGCTGAGCGGTGGGCACCCGTCTCTTTTTCCATAAGACACCAGACCCTGCAGCTGAGAGTTTGAATTTACAGCAGACTGACTTTTACTATACGGCTAAGAAGAAGGAAGAAATAAGCCAATTACTGGCCCACTGAATACCAAAAGAAAAATCACACATCTGATAAAGTGCATATAGCAAACCTTTATGTAACAATGCCGTGTAAGCAGAATCTAAAACGTAATTGTTTAAATTCATTTTATATAAAAAAAATATATTATTAACTGAATTTTGCATAAAACAAGTGATTACAGTATTTAATGCATAAAGTAAAATTGTTAGCAATGCAGAGGTTTCTTAATCCGACTCCTAAGTGCTTGGTCAGTGAAGAGCGTGCAGTGTAAGTCATAGCGACTCCATACGTCATCTGCCACCTAGTGGACACTTCATTCATGTACAATTGTATAAGCAATGAGTTTCAGGGTAACACTCACTATATGATGAACTGATAGAGCCAACTAGACTTGTGTTGTATATTAATGTATCATCTTAATATTGAATACCTAATTTTGCTTTTTAGAATATGATTGATCTCATGTTTGTGTTTTATTATCGCTGCAATTTTGTTGCACTTTAAATAGCAATTTTGGATTGATGTTTTTGTCAATGCAACACGATTATGCAAGATAATCTTATAGGACCCAGGGCAGTATATGAAAATAAATGTATACTTACCCCTAGTCCAAAACTGCATTTGCACATCCATCGGGGGGCATCTATTTCTGACAGGGGCATCACATAAACACAGCAGACGCTCAGTGGCATCTAATCAGGTGCAGCCTTTACATTCTGTATAAAGAGAGAAGGGGGAGAGGTGCCGGAACAGGACGCAAAAGTGCAGATTGTAGAGCTGAAAAAGAAATCTGAACCCATGTGCAAGGAAAGAAAGAAGCATTGTGGGCACAGTATTGGGGGGCTACTGCTATGGACAGTAAGAGAAGCGTTGCCACTTTAAGAAGTCCCTGCCTGTGTGGGACCGTAAGAAACACGCTGCCACTTTAAGAGACAGAAATTCCCCCAGCTGTGGGATGATGGTATGTCCTGTTTTCCCCCCTTCGGAGAGTGTGTTTTTTGGAACAGCCCATTTATGTGTAGAGAGGAACAGACTTTCTGTGTAGTTTGGAAAGCACTGCAATGTTCGTGTGAAATGAAAGTGGGACACAGACAAGCCCGAGATCCAGTGAGAATCTGAAGCAAAGAGAAGATTTGCAGCCCATCGACTCGAGACAGGAGCCGTGTGCACCTTCGGATCGGACTGCTGTTGTTGGGGGCCCCCAGGACTGCATCCAGATCTCTGCATCACTGTGAGTTGAATATTGTGCACCTTTCAGGGTTTAGAATAGGCTTCAGTAGATAGAACACGGCAGCCTGTGTGGCCTGTGCAGCACGGCCAGAAAGGTTACACGTAGAGTAGTATTGTACTTTGCTTTTGTGAATTTACCTGTGTGCTCTTAACTTGTGATAGTTGGAGAACCGTGCTATTGAGCGGACCAGCTAGAGAAAACGAACAGTTTGTTAAATCTCGTTTTTGCCACTGTTTACCCCTGCTTGAACCTGCCTTCTTCACTCCTTTCCCCGCCTGTTAATAAATTCACCCTTGTGGTTTGCACTCCCATCTTGTGTACCGTACATTATTCTGCACCGCGGTGGTCCTCCCAGCCATCGCTTCAAGTGGCGCTGCGAGCAGGGTACGGTCACCAAGATGGAGGCAGCAGACAGCAACGGCGGGAATGCTAATATTAACGGGGGTAATGTGGGCAATGGTGGAACCCCTGCAAGGACACTCCCAATGGGCACTATATTTAGTGTACTACCAAAGTTTGACGGCAATAACATGGCACTGTGTGACTGGGTGTCCCGACTGCAGAGCACCCTGAAGGTTTATAACATCGGCCCAGAGCTTGAAGTGGACATCGCTTTGACTGCCCTAGAAGGAGAAGCCCGTAGAAACGTCTGTCTACAACCAGAACCCACCCGTAGTACCCTGAAAGAGTTAGTTGGATTCCTGGAAGAAATCTATGGCGAGACTGCTAGTGCGGGGCATCTTCGCGTCAAATTTTTTTCGAGGCTGCAGCGGGAAGAAGAAGGGATCTCTCAGTATGCCACCGCACTGCAAGAAGTGCTAGCAGAGGTGCAGAAAAAGGAGGCAGCTGGACTCGGCGGCATAGGGTCCACAGACCAGATACTCCGGGAGCAGTTTATTCTAGGTTTACACAGCATATCCTTGAGGCGAGCCCTGTCAGAACGGGTCCGAGCGAACCCGGCTCTTACATTTCGTCAAATCCTGGCAGAAACAGTAGCCCGAAGTAAAGAAGAAAGCTACGCTTCTGGGGTGGTGCGCATCCAAGCCGCCAAGTCCAGCGTGGACCCAAACCGCCAAGAGGTGCTGGTCCAGGTGGTGCAGGATTTACAGAAATCCGTTCTCAATGTACAGGAGAAGCTGACCCAGATGGAGCAAAGAATGAGGGATCTGTCTGTTGCACCCCCCTACCCAGCTGCACCATCCTCCTTTCAACCTGGCCCATGGTACGCACGCAATAATTCCCCGGCGCGACCAATAGGAAACTGGAGGGTGCAGGCTTCCTCTCAGCAGCCACCAGAGGCACAAGGTATTCCTCAGCGAAGAGAAGACATCCGATGCTGGGGATGTGGAGGTCAGGGGCATATTGCCAGAGGGTGCCGGAATAGCACTCAAGGCCAACAGAAGCCTCCGTTAAACTACCAACCCCCGCAGTAGTGCGGCACTCTGCGGGGGAAGCAAGAAGGGAGGCCACTCCGTATCATGACGAACATCTGATCGCTGGGTGTCCCATCATACGTGCTGAATTCGAGGGTGTCCTAGTGGATTGCTTGATAGATACCGGGTCACAAGTGACGACGATGCCAGAAGCATACTTCAATCAACATTTCCAGGCACTGGCCAGGCCAGAGAAAGAGACATTGATCCGGGTGATTGCCGCTAATCAGCAACCGATCCCGGTCACAGGGGTTGTGTGGATGAATGTTCGTATCTGTGGGCAAGAAGTGGGGAGAAAAGGGATCCTACTAGTCCCCGGGCCCATCAAAGAAGATGTACCTGTAATACTGGGGATGAATGTCCTACGTGAATTAGATCAGATTATGTTTGTCAAACGGGGACCCGGATACTGGAAGCAGGCTACTACACATAAGCCTACGCAAGAAGCACTTCAGCGACTGATCCGTGTCTGTGGGACGCAGAAGAGTGTGCCATCTCATCAGACGGTAGGGGTCATCAGGGCTCCTGGGAAGGTGCCCATAATCCTGCCTCCCGGACGAGAAAGTATATTACACCTTCCAGTGGGAACCTATCGCAATCTCGATGGGGTAGAAGTGATTGTGCAGCCTGTAGCAACCGGAAGAGTGGACCAAGAAGTTATGATAGCTCGTACGGTAGCTGTGGTCCAACAAGGACGCGTCCCTATCAGAGCCTTGAATGTGGGCCCCAATGAGGTCACCTTGCCCGAGGGACAGATCTGGCCCTGGTATACTTGCATAAAGGTGAAGTGGTGAGCCAAAAAGATATATCCCTATCGCCGATAGAAGGTACGGGGTGGACCCTAGCAGTCTCTGCGAGGGCTGAAGAGATGCCCTCCCCAGAGTGGAGTGGAAAGGTCATCCTTGATCAGATGGAAGTGGATGTGAAATCGCTGGGCCCCGAGCGTGTGCAAGCAGTAGAAGCTATGTTGTGGAAGAACCAGGCTGCATTCGCTCGCCACGCTGAAGATTTCGGCTGCACTGAAGCTATCATGCATGAGATACCGACCGGGGAAGCTCGTCCGATTCGAGAACGGTACCGACAGATCCCTCCCAAGATGTACCAAGAGGTGAAGACTTTACTGAAGCAAATGCTGGATGCGGGAGTAGTACAGGGCAGTCAGAGCCCTTGGGCGGCTCCGGTGGTACTCGTCAAGAAAAAGGATGGGACCATCCGGTTCTGTGTAGACTACAGAAAACTCAACGCCTGTACCGTTCGCGACTCGTACCCATTACCACGAATCGAAGAATCCTTGACGGCATTGGGGAAGGCCAAGTACTTCTCCACCTTGGATTTAGCAAGCGGGTACTGGCAAGTACCTGTGGCGGAAAAGGACAAAGCAAAGACCGCATTCATTCTCCCGATGGGATTGTTTGAATTTAACCGGATGCCTTTCGGACTCTCCAATGCTCCGGGCACGTTCCAACGACTGATGGAAAAGTGCTTGGGGGACTTAAATTTCGAAGCTACTCTGATCTATCTGGATGATATCATCGTGTTTTCAGCCTCGTTCAAAGAACACCTTGACCGGCTTGGACAGGTACTCGGAAGACTACAGGCTCATAACCTGAAGGTGAAACCAAAAAAGTGCCACCTCTTCAAGAAAGAGATCGAGTACCTGGGCCACACAGTTTCACAAGATGGAGTCCTGCCCTCTGCAGAAAAGGTGGCGGCCATCCAGAAGTGGCCAGTCCCTCAAACGGTGAGAGAACTCAAGGCATTTCTTGGACTCGCCGGGTATTACCGCCGGTTCGTCAAAGACTTTGCAAAGGTGGCGGGTCCTTTGAATGAGCTGCTGAGGGGGACCGCCGGAGTGTCAAAGAACCAGGGCATCCTTTGGGCTCAGAGACAAGATGAGGCTTTTCAGGCTATGAAGAATGCCCTTACTTCAGCCCCGATCCTAGCCTACGCGGACTTCGACCGACCATTCCTGCTGTACACTGATGGTAGCCTTCATGGACTCGGTGCAGTATTGTCTCAGATACAGAATGGACATGAGAGAGTCATCGGCTACGCCAGTAGGTCCCTGCGGGACAACGAAAGAAACCCCCACAATTATAGCTCCTTTCGACTAGAGCTCCTGGCCCTAGTGTGGGCCATGACAGAGAAATTTGCTGGCTTCCTGACAGGGACCAAGATCCAGGTCCGAACAGACAATAATCCTCTGGCCCACCTTGAGAATACTAAATTGGGAGCCTTGGAACAACGGTGGGTGGCTCGCCTTGCAAAGTTCGACTTCACCATCTGTTATCGTCCCGCCACCGAAAACGCAAATGCGGATGGACTGTCAAGAGTGACGGTGGAGATCCCAGTGGGGGATCTCGATGAACAACTAGAGGAGGAAGAGACGCCAGACTTTAGCAAGTTTGGGCCCCCAGTGGTTGCGTCACAATTAAGTAGGGAGGCTTGCACACTGCCCCGGTCCCTGGGAAGAACCAATGAAGAATGGGGACGTGCTCAATCTGCAGACGAAGGGCTACAACAGATGAAACACTGGGTAGCTGAGAAGCAGAAGCCCGACAAGCAAGAAAGGGCTAACCTGGACGCCGAGATGAAGAGCGTCTTACACCAGTGGGATAGACTAGAAGTTCGAGAATCAGTGTTATATCGTAAGAGACAACAGCCAAAAGAAATAGAAACAAGATGGCAGGTGGTCATCCCCGGAAAAATGGCTCAAGAGGTAGCTAAGGAAGCACACGAGTTTGGCGCTCACTTCGGACCTGCAAAGACCTACCAATGGTTACAGCGGTACGTGTACTGCCCTCGATTGGAGTCTGTGGTAGAAGAGGTTTGCCGGCGATGTCGAGTATGCGACCTCATTAAAAGCACCGAACAGAGGGCACCCGTTCAGACCATACAGACCAAAGAACCGCTAGAAATCTTGATGATTGATTATCTCCTCGTGGGACACTCAGCTCGGGGGCTACAATACTGTTTGGTTATGACTGACCATTTCTCCAAGTTCGCTGTAGTCACCCCGACTAGAGACCAGACTGCAGAGTCGGCGGCACGGGCTGTATGCCAAGACTTTATCCGGGTGTATGGATGCCCAAAGCGAATCCACTCCGATCAAGGGGCATGTTTCCAAGGCAAGGTGATGGAGGAACTCTATCGTATGTATGGCATCGAGCGATCTCGGACTACACCTTACCACCCCCAAGGCAATGGAGCATGTGAACGCTTCAACCGAACCCTACTTCAGATGCTGCGGACATTGGAGGAAGATAAGAAAGCATGTTGGCCGGATTACCTAGCAGAATTGGTCTGGGCCTACAATAACCGAGTTCACTCCACTACGGGTTACACCCCATATCTGTTGCTCTTTGGAAGAGCTGGGCGAGACATCATCGAGCTGAATTTGGAGCAGCCAGAGGATTTCATGGAACGAACTGTCACTTCGTGGTGAAAGAACATCGACAACGATTACAAACGATCCGTCGGTTGGCCGGTCAACAGCTACAGAAGAAAGAACATACGAGCCCTAAACCAATTCAGGAAATACCGCTGCAACCTGGAGATCGAGTGCTAGTCAGAGAGAAGCGCCCCAAGGGCAAACTGAGTGAGAGATGGGAAGTACAACCCTACAGAGTAATTGGATGGGTATATGCTGATGGCCCAGTCTACAAGGTGCAAGTTGAGAATGGGGCGTCCGGCCCTAGAGTACTACACAGAAATATGCTGCGGCCATGTCGGTCCGAAGCTTCTCCTACGCCAATATCTCCTACATTCTCTACCCCGCTCCCTGAACTCATGTCACCTGTGTGTGAAGTCGATGATGACTGGTGGACAGTCCCCAACACAGTGGGGGACCCTCAGCCTTCCAGAAGCGGGGAGCCCATGGATGAGCCCCTACCGCCACGTGAAGAAGAGCCCAGCCAAGATTCCACTGTGGCTCCTGCAGCAGGTGTTCCTCCGGGAGCTAGCCAGGCCTGGCCTGATAGTCAAGATCTTAGAAGGTCTCAGAGGTCTACTGCAGGGGTTCCACCAATCCGATATGTTGAACAATGTACTCAGTCTGCTGTATTGCCATTATTGTCTCCTCCACAGGTGCTGTGTTCACATTGAACGGCCCGTCATTACACTGTGGACCTGATGTTGTGATGGCCGAGGACGACCATCATTAAGTAGGGAGGCATATTGGGGGGCTACTGCTATGGACAGTAAGAGAAGCGTTGCCACTTTAAGAAGTCCCTGCCTGTGTGGGACCGTAAGAAACACGCTGCCACTTTAAGAGACAGAAATTCCCCCAGCTGTGGGATGATGGTATGTCCTGTTTTCCCCCCTTCGGAGAGTGTGTTTTTTGGAACAGCCCATTTATGTGTAGAGAGGAACAGACTTTCTGTGTAGTTTGGAAAGCACTGCAATGTTCGTGTGAAATGAAAGTGGGACACAGACAAGCCCGAGATCCAGTGAGAATCTGAAGCAAAGAGAAGATTTGCAGCCCATCGACTCGAGACAGGAGCCGTGTGCACCTTCGGATCGGACTGCTGTTGTTGGGGGCCCCCAGGACTGCATCCAGATCTCTGCATCACTGTGAGTTGAATATTGTGCACCTTTCAGGGTTTAGAATAGGCTTCAGTAGATAGAACACGGCAGCCTGTGTGGCCTGTGCAGCACGGCCAGAAAGGTTACACGTAGAGTAGTATTGTACTTTGCTTTTGTGCATTTACCTGTGTGCTCTTAACTTGTGCTAGTTGGAGAACCGTGCTATTGAGCGGACCAGCTAGAGAAAACGAACAGTTTGTTAAATCTCGTTTTTGCCACTGTTTACCCCTGCTTGAACCTGCCTTCTTCACTCCTTTCCCCGCCTGTTAATAAATTCACCCTTGTGGTTTGCACTCCCATCTTGTGTACCGTACATTATTCTGCACCGCGGTGGTCCTCCCAGCCATCGCTTCAACAGCACCTCTGACTTGTCTTAGACTTTGCTGGCTTCAGGATAGACAGTCAGATTTTCATGCAGATTCTTAATCTGTGTAAAAAAAACATCAAACAATGCACCGTGAGGACAGAGCCTAAGAGGGTTCAGGGAGAGCCACAGTTGTGGTGAAAGGGCTCAAGGATTCCTCTTGCCTCCTGCCTACTTTCACAGAGACCTCAATGGCAGGGATAGCCAACTACAGTCCTCAAGGTCTGAAAGCAGTGCAAGTTTTCAGGATTTCCTTATCATTGTACAGGTGCTAATTTCATCACCTGCAGAGGTGATGGATGATTCCAGATTCTTGTGCAATGCTAGGGAAATCATGAAAACATGCACTCTTTGCGGTCCTTGAGAACTGCACTTGGCCAGCCCTGTTCTACTGGAGTGGGTGAAGTGTCTTGCAGTTCCATACCTCACTCTTCAGGCCAGAAGCCTGCGGCTTGTTCACCAGTCTCTGTAGGGCAGCATCAAAGCACATTTGCAGAAACAGTCCAGCACACATGGCGTGAACTCAAAAAAAACTTTACTATATGCACACATACTACAAGTCTCAAACAAAGACATAACAATATACATAGTACATAAATATAAGAAAAGTCCCACAGGGATTAGCAGCACACAGACTGTTAATGCGGTGAAAAGGCCATGAAGGGCTGAGTCCATTAAGCTCTTTTAGTTAGACCCCAAAGGTTGCAAGCATGCCAAGAAGGGGAAGCACAAATGGCACTAAATGTTGAAAAGTTTAACTAAAACTTTAACAAAAACACACTGCTTGGTCAAGGACAATGAAAAACCGAAAAAAACAAGTCCCAAAAGTCATTCTTTGGCCAAAATGCCAACTAAGGGATGGGTCACTATTTCATCGACCCACCAACATGCCTTTAAGAACATCCATTGACCTTGTTTCTCGCCATTTTCAGCCATGCCCTGGATGGTTGTTGCACCTTCTCATGGTACTCTGTGACCAGATGGTCTTGGAAAGTCACAGGAATTACTCTTGTAGGCATATTCTCTGCTGCCACCTGCCCCCCAGCACATTCCATCATGGCCACCACTGGAGAGGATGATGAATGAACTAGGGGACTACCACACCCTCTAGGTTAAACAGGATCAGGACCATCTTTGGGAACACTGACATGCCCTGTGGATGCATATGGCTGGCCAACCAAAAGACACTTTCGCCGAACCCGGTGCCATCTTTTTTCCAGATCAACCTCCTTCTGCCACTTCTCAAAGTCCTCGGCAGTGCCAACCTGACATACACTGTCAGGAAAATATTAAATATTTTCATTGCTAGAGACACAGCCAGAGCTAGCTTATGACTCCTCCCACCACTGGTTTCTATAGACCAAATTCTACAACCAGTCCCTCTCTCTCTCTGTTAGTTTCTTCTCCCCTCACTCTCCCCCTCCCCATTCAAGTATTTACGACCCAACAGGGTCATAAAACCTACAGAGCTGGATGTTTCTGGTTTTTCCCTCCAAAAAGTTTTGTCTTCAAGAAAACACACTTTACGTCAAATTTAATAATAAATAATTAATTAATGTCTCAATTACCTAAATCATATTTTTGGGATTTGGATGACTTGAGGAATTCAGAGCACATTTTTACATTCTCAATAGTATATCAGAAACCTGGGAAATTAATTTCTGACCAGCCGCAAATTACAGATATCCTATGTCTGGACTCAAAGAACACGTAAAATCACAAGGCAATACATGATGCCAATATCTTTGACCTGGGAGCTTCCAGACCAAAGATATGAAGAAAAGCTGTTTTTGATAACTTTTGGAGATGGGCGTTCCTCCCAGAAAAAAGCCCATATATGAAGTCAACAAAGTGGGAGTTCATAGTTTTATGACCAAAGCATAAAACAAGTGCGTCCATTTGTGGTAGTTTCTTCCAGCCCAGATGAAGGACATAGCACAACCTCTTGCTGTGAGGCGGAATGATAACCCATTTCCAGGGTGCCTTTTCCCCCCTAGATATGCGATTGTCACCGCATGCACAGGTTTAGTGTTCTATCTTTATTTTACTCTTTTTATTTTCATCACTGTTTATTCATATATGTAAATTGACTCTTTAATATCTTTTGTAAACACTGCCAGCATAAATTAGAGCAGCTACACTCCTGTGCCTATCCTCTGTCAATACCATGTTTGGCCAGCTGGATAAGAGGGCGCCAGAGAACTGCAGGTCCAGTCTAAGTTCATGACATACACCAACTGCAAATCACTCTTTCTTGCCCAACATCTTCATGAATGTGACCTCATCCCCAACAAAGATGGTGTGTAATCTTTGGGGAAGATTGCCACGCTGCAGGGCGGAGCGGTTGACATAGCAGCGATGCTTAATGTCATGTTCCAATAGGAATCCAAACCCCTTATTCTGAAGGAATGCCACCACATTGCCTTGGGTGCACTGGTTGAGGAAGTCATTAAACTCAGGATTATGCCACCAGTCCCGGGTGATGGCATCTGCAAGCCGAATCTTCTCAACAAAGGATGCAAGATGGGGAGGTTGATGCCTTGTCAGATATTTGCATGTAGGTGTTGGGGTCCCCACATGGCATTGACCCAGTTGAATGCCTTTGGAGGTGGTGAGGGTGATCTACAGGGCTGGGAAACAGTGCCTTCTAGCTGCTCCTCTTCCTTGGCCTCTTCATAATTGTCCTGAACCTGTTGGTTTTGGGGAATGGGATCCAGTAGCTGCGACACTGGGTGCAGCTGGTAACATGCCAACTCCAGGGTCGGGAGTAGGGATGGGCGAATCTACTCGCTAGGACTCGTTACTCGGCGAGTAGTAAGGGACTCGCAGGACTCGGTACTCTGCGAGTTTCCCAGTGATTACTCGCACGAGTCCAATGCAAATCAATATCAATCCTAGTTTTGTCAGAAACGCTGACAAAACTAGGATTGCCATTGTTTGCATTAGACTCGGCTACTGTGCCAGTGATAGCAGGGAAACTCGCAAAGTAACTGCTGTTACTTTGCGAGCCGAGTCCAGCTGTCTTCTCTGTGCAGCTCCAGGGTCCTAGAGCCCACCTGCTCACAGAGATGATGTAGCAGTGCTGAGATTGTTCTCAGTCTGCTCATCCCTGTGCATAGACATCTATATCTATGCACAGGGGATGTAGCAGAGAGGACATCGCGTTTTGGACTGCGTCGGACAGAAGAGGATTTTTTTAATTAAAGATGGAGTCCCTAATGGCTTTTTTTTTTATTTCAAATAAAAAATTTTCTCTGTGTTGTGTTTTTTTAACCCTTTATTGGAGATTCTTAGTGGCTGGGTCAAACGTGGCCTGACATTAAGAATCTCGGGCTTAATACCAGCTTGTATAACAAAGCTGGTATTAACCCCTTTATTACCCAGCGTGCTACCGCCACCAGGGCCACTGGAAGAGCGGGGTTCAGCACCAGAGGATGGCGCTTCAATGAACGCGCCATCTTCTGGGGCGGCTGCGGGCTGCAATTTGCAGCGGGGGGTGCCCAGAAAGCTTGGGCATCCCTGCGCTGCGGATTCCAGCCCCCAGCTGCTTAGCTGTACCTGGCTAGACATAGAAATTGCGCGGAGCCCCACGCATTTTTTTTTTATTATTTCATGAATTTCAGAGTCAGAGTCTCAGAGTCAGAGTCAGAATCTCAGAATTTCATGAAATAATTTTAAAAAAATGCGTGGGGCTCCGCGCAATTTCTATGTCTAGCCAGGTACAGCTAAGCAGCTTGGGGCTGGAATCCGCAGCGCAGGGATGCCCAAGCTTTCTGGGCACCCCCCGCTGCAAATTGCAGCCCACAGCCGCCCCAGAAGATGGCGCGTTCATTGAAGCGCCATCCTCTGGCGCTGAACCCCGCTCTTCCAGTGGCCCTGGTAGCGGTGGCACGCTGGGTAATAAAGAGGTTAGGGCCAGCTTTGTATTATCAGCTGGCCCTAAGCCCGAAATTTATGGCGGTCACGCCAATATTAGACATGACCGCCATGAATTTCTATTAAATTGTTTTAAAAAAAACACAACACAAAGAAAATTTTTTATTAGAAATGAAAAAAAAAAGCCATTAGGGATTCCATCTTTAATTTAAAAAATCCTCTTCCGTCCGACGCAGTCCAAAACGCGATGTCCTCTCTGCTACATCCCCTGTGCATAGATATAGATGTCTATGCACAGGGAATGAGCAGACTGAGAACAATCTCAGCTCTGCTACATCATGTCTGTGCACAGACATTCATGTCTGTACACAGGGAATGAGCAGACTGAGAACAATCTCAGCTCTGCTACATCAGGCAGCAGGTGGGCTCTAGGACCCTGGAGCTGGCAGCCAGCACACTGAGCAGACAGGACTCTTATCTGTGCGAGTTTCCCAGCGATTACTTACAAAGTAAACGAGTCCAATGCAAATAAATGACAAAACTAGGATTGCTTCAGGCTGAAGCTTCCGAGACACATCTGCGATTTGTAAATCTCACACTACTCGCTATTACTCGCTTCCCCATTCATTAACATTGGACTCGCTAGACTCGCAACGAGTAGCGAGTCCTGTGCTCGGACTCGCTAGAGTCAAGCGATTCCGAGTAATTTAGGATTCGCCCATCACTAGTCGGGAGTACTCGTTACCAGTTCTTTAAGTTCTTTTTGGGGCATGTCAAGGTGGCCACCCGGCTCCGTGACCCTGGTGGTGTCAATTAAAAGTTCAGATGACAGGGGAATAAAGAAAAATGGGTATTCATGAGGCCACCTGGGTATGCGGCTATGTGTGGCCGCCGCTGCTGCAGAACCTCTAGGGACAGTGACTGGCATCTTAGGTGGTTTCGCTCCCCCAAGTGGAGCGTGGTCCCCAGGGCAGTGGGAAGGAGAAGTCAGTTCGTCCTTTGACAGATGTTGGTTAGGTCATCAGCGGCCGGTGGTCGCCGCTAACAAAAGCCTCACACACCACTGCTGGAGTTCTGTTACTTTTACTTAGTGTTTTCAGCATGGCCGATGGGTACTTCCCCTTTGCCAAGCTCCAGTTCAGCATTGTCTCAAGAACCAGCATTCAAGCCTCTTTTGGTGTTCCTGTCTCTCTCTCTCTTTTGTAGGTGTTCTTCCTCTGATGGTCTCTCAGCACTATAAGTTAGTCTCTCCGCTCCTTTCAGAACCTTCACACACAGAGCTCAGGTAACGACAGCCACGGGTGCTCAGTTGTACCACTTGCAGTTCGGTCGCCTGCTCCAAACTGTGTCGGGTGTTTGGCCGCAGCTCCCATTAGGAACTCCGAGTTTCTGGCTTCAACGGTTCGGGCCTACAGTATTTGTGCCATGTTCAGGGTCGGTTCCCTGTGTCTTCCACCAGCCCCTCTGTCCTCTCGTCAGGTATGGGTTTACGGGGATCTACGTCTCATTCCCTACCCCGAGGGCTCTGTTCTTCCTCCACACCCGTTGGTCGTTCCCTCCCGGGTGAGCGTGGCAGTGCTCCAGCCCTCGGGAGCCAACACCTCCTCACTCCTTCACTCTCCTCTGCTTTCCTACTTCTTCTCTTCTCCTTTGCTTCCACTCTACCACTACTTTTTCCCTCTTATGCTTGGGTCCTCCCACCGTCTCGGGATCCTAAGTGTGGTTGTGTGTTTGAAGCTCAACTGTGCCACCCCAGAACTTGGAGAGCAGAGGCACAACTCTCCCCAAAATGGAGGAGTGCAGTACCTCTGGTGGCGGCCTGCCCGGCAGGGTGCCTCACTGGAATCTAGCCAGATATGCTGCCAGATCATATCCAGTGTGATATGTGGTGGGTAAGTATCACTTGACTACTGTAACTCATTCCTCAGGTTTTGGATCTGCACCTCATTGCAGATGAGGCCCAAACTAGGAAGTGCAATAGAGCTCCAGCTTACATATGTATCCATCTCCTTTCCATGATGCCAGTCTGGGTCTGCATCTACTGATCCACCTTCTGCCCCTGGGGTAGTTAATAAGATGAGATCCTCCGAGTCCGGGTCAACCATGCTATTGCCTTGCAGGGGATGCATCAGATTCAAAACCTGAGGATGCATCTGGAAATCAATGTGTAAAGCTGTAACAATAGTAGAAGACAGTGCACCTATGTGCCACTAGAAATGTACAGGTAATATCACAGGGAAATGCGAAATGCTGACACAGTTCCGTGGGTTTGGATGTATTTTCTTTTCCTAAGGTCACCGCCTCTTCCATTGAGTGACACATTTAAGACCTGAGCAATCAGTACCAGAATTGAATGTTTGCACACTATTGTTGCCTAATGCCTAGCTCCTAATTAACCCCTCTATGTGATGTCACAAGGTATAGCAACTGGGTTGTGGTATGCTGGAAGGTGCAGTTATTATTGAAGTGTGACAGCTTTATAGGAAGCATAATGATGAAAATAAATACGTTTATTCAGGTCACCATTCACCAACAATTCATCTGGAATGCTGAATGAGGCTTGTGGGAACTGCAGGAATGCCAGGACAACTGTGAAATGAATTATACATATAACACAGTTGTGCAATTGTATGGCATGAAATGTGAGCCCCAATGGGGACAGTGTTACAAATGTATGTAAAGTGCTATGGAATCAATAGCGCTATACAAATGAACACAATTATCATGACATTAAATAGTGATTGCACATTTTGAAGAACCAATAGCCATACTATGGGGTTTCATCAGTTTGAACAGACCTATAAGATCATGGATGTGAAGAATATAATGGCCATATGCTATTCCTATATGACTTGTTATTACATAAGTGATGGTCTTGCATGCTGCTTAGTGATGAGTGAGTGTAATCGTTACTATTCGCTACTGGCATAAATAGTACAGTATTTGCGATATTTGTTACTCAGTGAGTATCGCAGGTGCTTGTGAGTGATGTGTCGATCATTATCGATCTGACTCAAATTGACAGCTCCCTTCAGTAAACACTGGGAGCTGGCACCTCAGTGCGAGCCTCTTGAATGTAAGGCTCTCTTTGTGGGCTACAGCAAGATGTTTTAGGCATTGAAATCTTAAAAAAGCCCGCCGTCCTGCCCTGTCCTGGAAAGACTCATTTTTTTAGCTGGATACATATTGGGAGGAGCCAATCACTAAATGACTAACATTAGACTCGCTATTCAGATGAATATGCGAGTATTAAAAACTACTTGTTATGAGTATAGCGAGTGCGAGTATTTCGCTACTCGCTCATCACTAATGCTGCTGACTCTATGCAATAATAAAGGTTTGCTCTCCAAAAAATTAATAAGAGTAACAATAATACACAGCTTAACACAACCCAGTAGACCTGATGGCTGGGGATACTCCTAACTGTAAGTTAGGTGTAGTCCCCAGCCAATGGGTCTTCAACCAACTGTTTTGGCCCCAAATAAACAGGTAAAGTTTGAGGGCCTTTTTCAATTTTAAACTTTTTCCTGAATAAAACCACGTTCGCGGACTTTGAGGAAAGTTCTCAAGTTTCCGATCACCGAATCGAATCAGCCATGTTCTTGCCGAATTTGAAATTGGTGAACGTGTTCCAGTGTGCAGCAGACTAACCTTTTGTAGTTATGTGTTTTTTCTGCTAGCATTACGTTCACACATAGGTGTGGCGGTCAGTCTTTTTGTTAAACCTGTCTCACACATCCGTGCAAAATATGGATATCTGAGACAGGCCATTTTTGGGCTTCTGTGGTGTCATGCACCGTGTGACATACATGTGCTGTCCATATGCTATCTGTGGATCTGTGGATAGCACACGGACATTCAGGTCAATGGGTCCGTGCAAAAACATCCCGCACTCGGATGTCATCCATATGACATCTGTGTGCATGGACCAGAACCAAGATATGTAAGTAAAAAAACAAAGAATTTCATACTCACCTCCCTCCAGCGCTGCCTGTCCTCTCTCTTCCTGGGCCGCTGCAGCTCTGAGAGCAGTGAATATTAGATGAGTGTAATGAGCGGCCCCGGAAGTGAGAGGAGCAGTCAGCGCTGGAGGGAGGTGGGTATGAAATTCTTTGTTTTTTTACTTACAGATATTGGTTCTGGGCCATGCACACAGATGTCACATGGATGACATCTGTGTGTGGGACGTTTTTGCACGGACCCATTGACCTGAATGGGTCCATGCTTCTTCTGAAAAACCGACTGGTCGCCATGTGGTATAGCGGCCTTGATGCTACAGCTCCCTGCAGATGGAGCTAACTCCCCCGGGGCAGGGATGCACCAGCGATGATAAGTGTACTGGTAATGGATAGATGGATGAGCAGGGTGCAGTGTAGAAACAAATACGCGGAGACTTAGTCACTCTACCCGGGCCCTTTACTGGAATGGTGCAGTTGGTAATACAGTTCACAGCAGGTAACAGTCTCTGGACAAAATAGCTGGCCGGGTAGTCACAACGGGCTGAAAAGTCTCTGGGAGTCTCCCGTGTACTGCCTGCTTGGATCTGCCCTGTGTCCTGTTCTCAATACCTGTCTTGATGTGCCTGCTTCATACCAGGCCTGTTGTAGATGGGAATCCTGGTGTAACAATTCCTCTAGACAGGGTGTCGGGGTCTGTAAATGGTCCGCAACCTCTGGGGTTCTCGGTGAGGGGCTGAACTTCCTCGCCGTCTTCAGAACCGGTGCTCCGGTAAAACAGACCAGGGTTCTCTCATGAGTATGGGCGCTTGGGGGGTTCCCTCCTTCCGTCTGGACTGCCCGCTTCTCTCTCTAAGGGCCCCCTCCTTGGGATTCCTCCTTCACTCTCTCGGAGGATCCCCGTTCTCCATCTTCCCTCAGTGCCGACTGAAAGTCACTGTGTCTCCTTCCCTAACTCCCTCTCCTCTAGGGTATGGTACCTCTGCCATCTGCCTAAGTGGGTGTGTGTGGGAGTGCTAGGATGGGAGCCTCCCAAAGGACATTTGCATTCCATTGTGACAGGGGTAACCACACACTCATTTATGGGTGCAGTACCCAAACTGTGACGCCTGACCAGGTCGGGCACTACACTCATATCTTTAGAAGATAAGAAATGCCTCTGAAAAACTAAACAAAATAAGTTTTTCCTCTTGAAAAATGTATTGGATTTTACACCTATAGCGCCCCAAAAACATTTTCTGGGATATGAGCTTTCATGGCATTAACTACAGATCAGCTGAAAATCACTAGTTACTTTTTAAAAGTGTTACAAACATTGAATTTTCTTCACACTTTTAATGCAGTTTTTTATTTTGTCAGTGATGTTTTTTGTTTGTGTCTCTAGATATTGCAATTTTCATGAGTTTTTTCAATATAACACATAAACAATTATAGTAAAATCAATGTCACCCAAAAAATGTTTGTAATTCACCTTATAGGGTTTTAGCATTCAAATGGATTTCAGAAGTTTACCGTACAATGACCGAAGAGCTTTTTTATTATACAAAGTATAAAATAAAGTTTTATTATTTAAACCAGGAATCCCCTTCAGCTCAGCCTCGTATATAATATATATATTTTTTTTTTTGCTGAGCTGTTTGGTATTCTACACCCAAATTTTTGGAATTGTGGCAAATAGTACAAGCCTTGAATAGGCTTAATATAAATACATTAAAAGAAGCATTTGTACCGATAACTTGTACATGCCCGTACATGTCTATCTTTGATCTGCGAGTTAAACTGGCCCCCAATTAGGAGAACATTCCTTCTATAATTCTAGCAACATGATGTATGTTATAATGGAATGCAACGATCGCCATTAATAAAAACAAAAACACTTCACAAAAGCAGCTTCAAACATGTCCTCAGGCAACCTGTAACTGGAGTTTATGTCTTTTATATTCTAGAACACAGGTGACCACATCCCGGGATCCATTTACATCAGAACTAAATAATGATGTCTCCATGGGAGGAAAGAAAGGGGGTCAAAAGGCACCTTGGCACATAATACATATAATAGAGAAACATGGCACCCAAGGCAGTAGAACCAGAAATAAGTCATTGGAATTAGACCTTATTACGATTTCTAGTGTTTTTTTTGTGTACATATATTATTAGCGTACGGCATCCAGTTTTGCATCCAGTGTGGCATTCAATTATGCCATAAGAAAATAAAAATTTCAAGTTTCTTCTATTTATTAAATAGTATGTAACACCCCTTTAATTCGCTTTCGTGGGCACGATGTTTGGTAGTTCTCATCTTGATATGGCGCAGTGGATCCACCCGAATCTTGCCAGGAGCTCTAGAGGAATGCAGAGAGTCGTTGTCTTCTGCTAGGGGTTGACTCAGGTAAGCCCTGTCCACACTCTGTACACACTCACAAAAGAGATGAGATTAGAAATCCTAAAAGGTTTATTTACAGGAGGATGAGAAGTGGCAATTGCAGGTAACAGTAAACAGGTAATGTTATGCAGTATTCTAAAGAAGTGCAAGAGGCGCTTTGTAATATACAGTACTTGAAAGTTAGAGGTGATGCTTCCTCTTTAACTTATGACACACACACTCCAAACTACCGTAATTACAATTCACATATAAATGGCTGCAGACTGGCAAATGACAATGTCCCAAATTGGGACCCTAGCTGCCGTGGATGTTGGCACGCTTGCTGTACATTGGTGCACTTAAGGTAATGAAAGCAATATTCCCTCCAGGGCCAGTCCTATATAAACTCCTAGTTAGTGCAATCAAAAGTCCCTTTAGCACGGCTTTGTAATTAGCTTCAGCCTACTTCTCAAATGGTAGAACTACAAGTCCCAGGCACACTCTCTTATACAGTGCCTTGTGAAAGTATTCGGCCCCCTTGAACGTTTCAACCTTTTGCCACATTTCAGGCTTCAAACATAAAGATATAAATTCTAATTTTTTGTGAAGAATCAACAACAAGTGGGACACAATCATGAAGTGGAACACAATTTATTGGATATTTAAAACTTTTTTAACATATAAAAAACTGAAAAGTGGGGCGTGCAATATTATTTGGCCCCTTTACTTTCAGTGCAGCAAACTCACTCCAGAAGTTCAGTGAGGATCTCTGAATGATCCAATGTTGTCCTAAATGACTGGTAATGATAAATAGAATCCACCTGTGTGTAATCAAGTCTCCGTATAAATGCACCTGCTCTGTGATAATCTCAGGGTTCTGTTTCAAGTGCAGCGAGCATCATGATGACCAAGGAACACACCAAGCAGGTCCGAGATACTGTTGTGGCAAAGTTTAAAGCCGGATTTGGATACAAAAAGATTTCCCAAGTTTTAAACATCTCAAGGAGCTCTGTGCAAGCAATCATATTGAAATGGAAGGCGTATCAGACCACTGTAAATCCACCAAGACTTTCATCTCAAACAAGGAAAAGACTGATCAGAGATGCAGCCAAAAAGCCCATGATCACTCTGGAAGAACTGCAGAGATCTGCTGAGGAAGGAGAGTCTGTCCATAGGACAACAATCAGTCGTACACTGCACAAATCTGGCCTTTATGGAAGGTTGGCAAGAAGAAAGCCATTTCTCAAAGATATCCATAAAATGTCTTGTTTGAAGTTTGCTACAAGCCACCTGGGAGACACCAAACATGTGGAATAAGGTGTTCTGGTCAGATGAAACCAAAATTGAACTTTTTGGCCACAATGCAAAACGATATGTTTGGCATAAAAGCAACAATGCTCATCACCCTCAAAACACCATCCCCACTGTCAAACATGGTGGTGGCAGCATCATGGTTTGAGACTTCTTTTCTTCAGCAGGGACAGGGAAGATGGATTAAATTGATGGGAAGATGGACGGAGCCAAATACAGGACCATTCTAGAAGAAAACCCGTTGGAGTTTGCAAAAGACCTGAGACTGGGACGGAGATTTATCTTCCAACAAGACAATGATCCCAAACATAAAGCAAAATCTACAATGGAATGGTTAAAAAATAAACGTATCCAGGTGTTAGAATGGCCAAGTCACAGTCCAGACCTGAATTCAATCGAGAATCTGTGGAAAGAGCTGAAAACTGCTGTTCACAAACGCTCTCCATCCAACCTCACTGAGCTCCAGCTGTTTTGCAAGGAAGAATGGGCAAGAATCTCAGATGTGCGAAACTGATAGAAGCATATCCCAAGTGACTTGCAGCTGTGATCTCAGCAAAAAGTGGCGCTACAAAGTATTAACTCAAGGGGGCCGAATAATATTGCACGCCCCACTTTTCAGTTTTTTATATGTTAAAAAAGTTTAAAATATCCAATAAATTTCGTTCCACTTCATGATTGTGTCCCACTTGTTGTTGATTCTTCACAAAAAAATTTGAATTTATATCTTTATGTTTGAAGCCTGAAATTTGGCAAAAAGTTGAAAAGTTCAAGGGGGCCAAATATTTTGACAAGGCACTGTAGATAGCTTCCCAAGCACACTTTCCTATAGACAGCTTCAGTACACTTCTCCAGCAGAACTACAGGTCCCAGCAATGCTCCCTAATGGCCACTTTACACGCGGCAACAGGAAGATAGCAAACGGCAGGTGTCGGAGAAAATTGTACCTTTTACCTTCAAAACACCTTGAAGTGGCTTCGTGTAATTCAGGTATCTGCAAGGTGTTTTGAAGGTAAAAGATACAATTGTCTCCGACACCTGCCGTTTTCTTTCTTCCTGTTGCCGCGTGTAAGGTGGCCATTATAGATAACTGCAGTACACTTCTCCAGCAGTAAAACTACAGATCCCAGCAAAGATACTCACTCCTTTTTGCAGATCTTTCAACTCCCAGAGATCCAGACTGCAGCTTCAGGGTTCAGTTATCTGGAAAGGCGGGGAACAGCAGGCAAAATCCTTCTTTTAAGTGGACACCTGGAGAGCAACAGCTCCTATGAGCAGTTTGTACTGTAGCTGTAGAAATCAGTCTATCATCACACAGAGTAGCAGCTTCAGGAATGCTTATCACTGCTCCAACATGGCTGAAACTCCTAACACACCTCTCCCCTAGTACAGTTCACTCCCCTCTTCTCCCCGAGATTGTCCAGCCAATAAAATCTGTCCTTTACTCCTGTTGCTCCTCCTCTGCCAGGCTGTTGTGAGGAGCTAAGCCTCTTGGGAATTGTAGCTTCAGGCACTCTATTCATAGCTTTCAAAGCCGATGCTACAGGTAAAAAGTGCAAAGCAATTGGATAGCACCCAGATGGCACATGAATTGTATTGTTTTTTTTTTGCTTTACAGATCTAATCATTTGAATGCACAAGTTTTGAAATGAAAATGTGAACTTTCCCCAGACCCTGATGGATAAGAGTTTTATCCATGAAAACAACATATTGTTACGTATTGACTGCCTTGTAGTATGGAAGAGCTGCTGCTGTGATTTAAATTAAGCCTTTTTTTTCCTGCTTAGTGTAGAGAGAGGAACCTAATGAGGGGGAGCAGGTTGTAGCAGGTGTGTGTGATGAATGTGATTCATGCTTGGGTGAGCTGAGGGGTGTGTCTGGGCTGGCTGCTCCCCACCCCTCGGCCATAAATGGGTCAGCTGACATCCACCAGTTGTTGCTGATTTCAGTTCATTTCTGGACTGTGATCTAGTGTGAGCAGACGCTGATCTGAAGCTGCTGTGGTTTTTTTCCCTTGGAAGTTGCTGGGCTCCGTGGTCCATGGGTGGAGGTAGGGGCTTAGGCCTAGGGCTTCTCAGGACCTTTAGGGACTTAGGCTGGCGGATCAAACCTCCTCACCTTTAGAGGTACCTTCGAGATCAGGGCGAGCCAGAGACCCCAGTATCAGGGCCAGAGTAGGCTCCCCTGATCCCCTTCGTCCAGCTCCTGGCTACCCTGACCCCTCCCAGCGTGACACATATACTGAGATTGGAGATGTGCGGACCCATGGAAGTTCTGGTTCTAGGGTGTGCATATTAATTGTACTGCCCCCCATCACTCTATATTCCCTCTGTGGCACCACTGCGGTTCAGTCGCCACTATGGTACTGCACTTATCCAATAGGTGTAGCATCATGTTTGCAGGTAAGAAGGGAATGCTTTGCTGAGATCCCCAACACACACCCAAAACTATCCAAACTCCAGGCCAGGGAGATGCTGGGTGGAAGACACTCACATTCACAGCAGTCTCCATCTGCTGGCTGAAGGGAGGAATTAGTTGAGGAGTGGGAGGCAAAATGGTGGAATAAGTTCTAGGAGTTGCAATCGAGCTGGGGACAGAGCAGGACACATGTGGGTCAGCTGCGAACCCCCAGGCCCTAGGACCCTGAATCTGCAGCTGACCAGCTAGGTGAGGCAGAGGAGCTAGCCACACAGGGGTACCAACACCAATTTGGTCTGGATATCTTCAGGGCCAGTCGAGAAACTGGAGGTCACTGGGCTACATGTACAGTGACCACCAAGGTTGACTCTCCCAAGGCAAAGGAACTGTATAAGGTCAAGTGGACTTGCAAGGCAGTCGCTCGGAGGGCCTGTATAAATCCCAATGGTTCACAACACCCAGGTAAATTTCAGGTAATATTCCTTTAAGAATTCTATTACCCTTGGTTGGGGCACCCGTCAGCCCAGGGAGTCCAGCCTGGTTACTCACAAGATATATTCACCAGAAAAGACAGCGCCTCCCACACAGGTGGTTGAATTAATGCATCCTCTTTAGTCCGTCTGCCACATGCGACATTTCAAACCCATCTGGTTCTTTATCAAGCACATTGTCAAGAGAATCATCCTTAAATAGTGTCAAACCCACCCCCTAATCATGAAATAACCAATCACCATACAGAGTCACAATGGAAAAATTACATAAATACATAACATTAAAATATCCCCTTGGACCATTGTACCTAAATATGTAATTTCGCCATCCATAGCGTGTTATCCAATTGGTCATCAAGTCCTTCTCCGTGTTGTAATGTCCATGACGCCATGAATGATGCTCCGGTCAAAACAAAGCCCTCAACCAACCAACGTTGTTGTTTATGTGTTGCCATGGCGATCTTCCGTGTCATGAGATATAAACCGCACCTTTTGGCGTTCGGTCTCCAAACTCTTTATTATTTTAGTGTGTGCAGCAGCAGGGTGCCTATATCCAGTGATGGGGGGCTGCAATATCTCAGGATGGGGGGAATATACTGTGATGGGGGGGCAGCACATGTAATATGCACTTTTTCCCAATCACCATCCATGCTCTGCGCATGCCCCGAAATCTCATTGGTACATCCAGTGGGGGCATTGCGCATGCGCCGGCATTCATCACTGATTGGTCCTCCCTTTACTACGTCAGTAGGGAAGCCCATCACAGACTAGAAAGCTCTTCCACAGGCACGATAGAGCACTATAATCCCTCCCACCTAGGGAGACACAACATAAACTTTAACCCTAAGCAGCCCTGCCCTTAATAAACATAGCTAACCATTGTCTTTCATTGTGGTAATTACTCAAGACACCTGGCTAATTTGACAGCTCCCACATACCATTATCATATACATCTGTGGGAATAAAGGACTCATATCAAAGGTTACCCATATATGGTATCTATACTACAGTAGCCCAACAGAGCTTATTAATGATATTAAAATTAGATCCTCCATCCTAAATTAAACTTCATCAAGGGATAACACCCTTTACAATAATCATAAACTATACCATGTTATTATACCAATTTTCCTACTGTCGGGGTGGGTTTGACACTATTTAAGGATGATTTTTTTGTATGACAATGTGCTTCATAAAGAACCAGATGGGTTTGAAACATCGCATGTGGCAGACGGAATAAAGAGGATGCATTAATTCAACCACCTGTGTGGGAGGCGCTGTCTTTTCTGCCGAATATAGCTCGGAGGGCCTATAGTCACCTGCCTTTAGGACTTGTAACCACAGGATACTAGAAGAAGGAGTAGCAGAGTGATAGAGAAAGGAAAAAGCAGCAAGGAAGGCAAAATTCCCTGTGTCTCAGCGGAGTGGACCCAGACAACTTGTGAGCTGGCAAGACAGCAATCTTGGTGAACATGGTACCCTGGCTGGGTTGTGTCTGCACTTAACTCAAGTAAAGGTGATCGGTAAGAACTGCAAGAACCTTGTCTCTGTCCACTCCTTTCTGCACCACTATGCACCTTCTGCTACTACACACCACCACCAACACTACTGAGGCGAGTGCTCCAATTAACTGCCACAACACCTATCCTCTGGGGACTACTACAAGCGGCGCTGGTCATGCCTGACCAGACACCTCAGTTGGCGTCGCAACAAACAATTCCTCTTTAAATTCACCTTTTTACATGTCCGATATGGGCCACGACCTCTGGGACCACCACCGTGACATCCATGAGACTGACCCTGGAGGGTCGAGTACCCCGGCCTGTCGAATGAGGCACCCCCATCCTGGGATATTGCAGCCCCCATCACTGGATATGGCCCCTCTGCTACCGCACACACTAAAATAAGAAATGAAGTAACATTCCTGTCCGCTGTCCCATTTGTCTCTCCCTCATTGATGTCTTCCTGTCTGTGTGTCCCTGGGGCATCCTGTCATGTGACATCACTGTGAGGTGCCGGTCACATGACAAGATGCCCTGGGAACTCAGAGACAGGAAGAGATCAATGCAGCTGCAGAGGGAGAGACGGAGGAGACGGCGGACAGGTATGTAAAACTCTTTATTATTTTAGTGTGTGCAGCAGCAGGGTGCCTATATCCAGTGATGGGGGGCTGCAATATCTCAGGATGGGGGGAATATACTGTGATGGGGGGGCAGCACATGTAATATGCACTTTTTCCCAATCACCGCTCAGCACCAGCTTCAGTACTGAGAGATAGACAGCGGGATGCTGTGGAGACAGTAGACTAATGAGAGGGGACACGTGATCACGGGCTGCTTCTGCAGCCTGCTCCTGCCTCCTCCAGCCTCTCCAGAGCCACCCACCCAGCATAGCACAGTACAGCACAGCCCCACAGCCAACGTAGCCCCGTGTATTCGGGCGCACCCTCCACTTTCCCCCACAATCTGGGGGAAAAAAGTGCGTCTTATGGTCTGAAAAATACAGTACATTCTTTAATATACAGGTCTATTTTTCCTAGAGGTTCTGTATTCGCATAAATATATAGGGCCATTTTTTAATAGACAATTTATTGATAATCTTAGGGCTCTTGCATATGGCATAGCTGTATGAATGGACCCCGTATGTAAGGGCAAAGGCCAACATACAGTATTATATATCTCACCTATTGACGCTTTCATGTGGTCTTGCAAATATTTCTAATATTTCTCAAAAAAGTAATATATCTTTTCCTTATGCTACATTAATATAGTGGGTACAGTAAGTATTCAGACCCCTTTACATTTTTCACTCTTTGTTTTATTGCAGCAATGTGGCAAGGCACAGATCTGGTCAAGGTTACAAAAGAATTTCTGCAGTACTCAAGGTTCCTAAGAGCACATTGGCCTCCATAATACTTAAATGGAAGACGTTTTGGACCACCAGAAGTCTTCCTAGAACTGTCCATCCAGCTAAACTGAGCAATCGTGGGAGAAGAGTCTTGGTGAGAGAGGTAAAGAAGAACCCAAGATCACTGTGGCTAAGCTCCAGAGATGTAGTAGAGAGACGGGAGAAAGTTTAACAAAGTCAGCTATCACTCCAGCCCTCCACCAGTCAGGCCATTATGGTAGAATGGCCCGACGGAAGCCACTCCTCAGTGCAAGACATATGAAAGCCTGCAAAGAGTTTGCTAAAAACGCATGAAGGACTCCCAGACTATGAGAAATAAGATTCTCTGGTCTGATGAGACGAAAATAGAAATTTTTGGTGATAATTCTAAGCGGTATGTGTGGAGAAAACCAGACACTGCTCATCACCTTCCCAATACAATCCCCACAGTGAAACATGGTGGTGGCAGCATCATACTATGGGGATGTTTTTCCCCAATCTTCGGTCACGTCTGACCTCAGACGTGACCGAAGATTCACCTTCCAACTAGACAATGACCCTAAGCATGCAGCTAGAATAATGATGGAGTGGCATCAGACCAACTCTGTGATCATTCTTGACTGGCCCAGCCAGAGCCCTGATCTAAACCCAAGTGAGCATCTCTGTAGAGACCTGAAAATGGCTGTCCACCAACATTCACCATCCAACCTGATGGAATCGGAGAGGACCTGCAAGAAAGAATGGCAGAGGATCCCCAAATCCAGGTGTGAAAAATTTGTTGCATTACCAAGAAGATTCATGTCTTTGCTAGCTTAAAAGGGTGCGTCTACTCAATACTGAGCAAAGGGTCTAAATACCTATGACCATGTGATATTTCATTTTTTTTTTTATAAATTTGCCAAAATTTCTAAATTTCTTTTTTTTTAAGTCAAAATGGGGTGCAGACTGTACATTAATGAGAAAAAAATAACTTTTTTGAATTTACCAAATGACTGCAATGGAACAAAGTGTGAAAAATTTAAATGGGTCTGAATACTTTCCATACCCACTGTATGAATGTTTTTCTCACTATATGACATGAAATCAGAATAAACCTTTCCTGTTTTAGGTCAACTAAGATTACCATAGGTATTAATATTTGCCAAATGCCAAAATAAGGAGAGAGAGAATGTTTTAAGACATTTTTATCACTTTCTGCAAAGTCACGAATTTACATACCCTAAGATTACTATGCCTTTAAACAAATTGGGACAGCCCATATGATAATATCATGTGTTTGGAAACTTCTTGACAACATCTTAGTTAATTAGACACACCTATGGATGTATTTTAATGCACATCTGAAACACACTGTTTCTTTGTGTTTTCATGGGACAGTCTAAAGAAATCAGCCAAAATATCAGGAAGAGGATTGTGGACTTGCACAAGTCTTCTTTATCTTTGGGTGCAATTTCCAGATACCTGAGGGTATATTAGACAGCATCATGAGGAAAGAAGATTATGTGCCAATACTGAAGCAACATCTCAAGACATCAGCCAGGAAGTTAAAGCTTGGGCAGAAATCGGTCTTCAAAATGGACAATGACCCGAAGCATACTTCCAAATTGGTTACAAAGTGACTTAACGATAACCCAGTCAATGTTTTGGAATGGTCATCACAAAGCTCTGATTTCAATCCTATTGAAAATTTATGGACAAAGCTGTAAAGGCAGGTGCGAGCAAGGTGAACTACAAACATAGCTTATTTATACCAGTTCTGTCAGGAGGAATGGGCCCATATTCCTACCATCTATTGTGAGAAGCTTGTGGAAGTATAGCCAAAATGTTAGACCCAAGTCATACAATTTAAGAATACCTTAAAACATTCCCTCTCATTATTCTGGTATTTGTCAAATATAAATAATTATTATAATCCTAATTGACCTAAAATGAGAAAGATTCTGATTTCATGTCAGATAGTGAGAAAAACATGGATGTGCCTTTTTATATAATGTATGTAAACTTCTGCTTTCAACTGTATCTGTATATTTTTCATAGTTTTATTTTCAATGGTGGAAAAGGGGGGTGATCTTAACTTTAGTTTTTTTTACTTTTTTCATATTTTTAAAACTTATTTTTTTACTTTTTTTATTTTCAGCTTTGTCCATAAATTTTTAATAAGATTGAGATCAGGGCTTTGTGATGGCCGCTCCAAAACATTAACTTTGTTATTCTTAAGCCACTTTGTAACCAGTTTGGCAGTATGCTTTGGGTCAATGTCCATTTGGAAGACCCATTTCCGCCCAAGCATTAACTTCCTGTCTGATGTCTTGAGGTGTTGCTTCAGTATTGCCACATAATCTCCTTTGCTCATATTGCCATCTATTTTGTGAAGTTCACCATTCCATCCTACAGCAAAACTACCCCACAACATGAAGCTGTTAACCCCATGTTTCACAGTTGGGATGGTGTTCTCAGGCTTCCAAACTTCTTCCTTTTTCCTCCAAACGTAACAATGGTCATTATGGTCAAACTGTTCAATTTAAGTTTCGTCAGATCACAGGACATGTCTCCAAGGTCTTTGTTCTTGTGTGCATTTGTAAAAATTATATTTTTTTATGTTTCTTTTGGAGTAATGGCATCTTCCTGGCAGAGTAGCCTTACAGCCCATGTTGATACAGTACTTGTTTCATGTCAGACTAAAGCACGTTCATCTCTGGCACACAGAGCCCATCTCCTTTCTGAGCAGTGTTATGGCTGGATATACCCATCTTGTTTGTACTTGCATATAAGTGTTTGTACAGATGAATGAGGCACCCTCAGGTACCGCCGGGGCAGCGATTCTGTGGAAGGAATCAGTCTATGCTAGGAAAGATGCAGCAGAGTCGACAAGTCACTTCACCGGGTACTTTACTGGAACTCAGCAGTCATTACAGTTGACAGTGCAGTATGATGTTATCAGACAAATGGTTATGGGTGGCTGCAAGTAGATTCCTGTAGGTAAACGGAACCCTCGTATATGCCTTTCTTATTCCTATTGTTCCCTTGCCTCCCAGTGGCCTTGTGAAGCCTGACTTCATGTAGAGTTTGTCTAACCTCCTGCTGTCTCTCTTTACCTCTCTTTTGCTCCCGTGGGGAAAACCTTCTGTTGAACACTGCAGCTCCCGGGACTCTGTGGCCTCTCATGCACAGCGGCTCGCCAGCAGCATCTGGTTCCCCTCTAATGGGTGCTTTAGGAGTCAGGGCCGTATCTGAAGATATCCTCAGTTTAATGGACTTTCTGCAGGTCTTAGAGGTTCCTGCAGGTGCGGGCTTCGTTACCCGGTTTCCTACTTTGAGTGAACTCCCGCTGAGCTTCTTTCTCCTTTCTTTCCTGTGTCTGGGATCTGTACTCCCTTTCCTTGGGTCTCTCAGCTGAGGTAACCCTCCTTCGTGCCGGGTGAGCCTGTGGCAGACGCTTCTTATCTGGTCCAGACCCACCGTCTATCTCACCATCCACCAACCTCACTAGTTTCCCTTGGAGATCACTATATACCCTCCCGGGTTCCCTCCCACTGACTATTCTAGTGTGGGATGTGGGTCTTTGGTTCTGCCTACTGTCCATAAATCCACTTGCAGTGGGGTAACTACACCACTTTTATGGGTGTAGTACCCCTTTTGTGGCACCTGCATAGTGGGGCGCCGCAACAGTTTTCTCCATTGCGCTCCTGCAAACGTGTACTTGGCTCTGCCAGGGCAAAGTACTTTATTATGCAGCCACATGAAAAGTCATAGAATGCCCTTGCATGCACACTACTTGGGCATTATTTGGTGGATTCAGCTTATAATAAGTATACCCTATTAGAGCTACAACTATATGGATCCATAATATGTCTATGGGACTAAGGTCTTTGCTGGCATAAAATGAGATATGACAGATATGCAGAGAAAACAAGCAGTATATTCTGTTGATCTTTTCAAGTTGAGAAAAATTTTCATAAGGATCTCATATCTGAGAGATGCTGCAATCTGAAGTTAATGAGATGCACCTGCTTTTAATTGGAAAAACATCTAATTAAAGTAAGAATCTGGTATAACTTTTATGTGTCCTTATGGCTGACAGAGCAGAACTGTTTTATGGCAGCTAACACAGACAACAGTGCAAAAAGTCAGCAATCTATACAAAAACGAGATTCATAGTGAATCATAGTGGTTAACTTAAAGCTACAATAACAACTAAATACCGTATATACCCGCGTATAAGCCGAGTTTTTCAGCCCCCTTGGTGCCGCAAACCTGTAAAGGAATAATCATTATACTTATTCCTGTCCTCGCTGATGACGACATCGCCCTCCTCGGGCTTCATCCGGCTTCTTCCGGCTCCGGTGGGCGCAGGCAATGACGTCATTGTCTGTGCGTCGGAGGTAGCTGGAAGAAGCCGGATGAAGCCGGAGGATCTCGGTGGAGAGCAGCGGCGGCGGCGAGGACAGTGATAAGTATAATGATATATCCTTTACAGGTTTGCGGCACCAAGGGGGGGCTGTATACCGACTGGGGATTGTATATACCACCACTGGGGCCTGTATACCTATGGGGGGGGCTGTATACCGACTGGGGCCTGTATGTACCACCACTGGGGCTTGTATACTGATGGGGGGGCTGTATACCGACTGGGGCCTGTATGTACCACCACTGGGGCTTGTATACTGATGGGGGGGCTGTATACCGACTGGGGCCTGTATGTACCACCACTGGGGCCTGTATACTGATGGGGGGGGCTGTATACCGACTGGGGCCTGTATATACAACCACTGGGGCCTGTATATATCACCACTGGGGCCTGTATATACCACTGGGGCTGCTGTATATACTGCTGGGGCCTGTATATACCACTGGGGAGGCTGCTGTATACTACCACTGGGGAGGCTGCTGTATACTACCACTGGGTAGGCTGCTGTATACTCCCACTGGGGAGGCTGCTGTATACTACCACTGGGGAGGCTGCTGTATACTACCACTGAGGAGGCCTGTGTACCACTGGGGGGGCCTGTATACCACACTGCTGGGGCTGTATACCTGTGCTGGGGTCCACCCTCGGCTTATACACGAATCAATAGGTTTTCCCAGGTTTTGGGGGCAAAAGTAGGGGGCCGGCTTATGCACGGGTCGGCTTATACACGAGTATATACGGTACCTAGATCTTGACCAAGTTATGGGTATATTTAAAAAAAAATACAATTTATATGTTTAATCACACTCATGGGGATGATTATTTTGGCTGTATGCAGTAAAAAATATTAAAACATCCAAAAGGTTTCATGATTAACTGCTTAAAAACAGGAAAAGTACAATTTTGTGCATAGATTAATTAAATATAAAGTGTTCAAAACTCAAAATGCCTATATTTTAAAAGCTTCTTAAATGATGGGATTATAATTATCTGCAGCCAGCCTGAAGAGAAGCTGATGAGGTTACTGAAGACGGATTTATAATTGATTTCTATAGACATTGTATTAAAGGACTATTATGGTCACATACACACATAAAATAAAACTAATATTGATAATCTGACTTCTGTTTTTATGAGTCCACCAAACTTCTTGTTACCTTCATTTTCCTTTTTAGCTCCCCACCAGCCAGTCCTGTGGCTCACCCACTCCAATCATCTGTGCTTGCACAATCTATCTAAAAAGCACCATCCTGAGACTCCAACACAGTCTCAAGAGAGATACATTTCTGAACACGCAGTTTCTTCTTCCTAAAATTCCTCCCACTTTGGCCAGGGTCACACATACCATCCGTTTTTGGCTCAAATTCTTTTTGGGATCATTTTGGTCATTTTTTATTTCAAAGTCCAAAAACGCATATGCGTTAACACGTGTGTATGCGTTTTTTAAAAACGCATGCGTTTTTGTGCAGCATCCCAAAATGCGTTTTTGGGTGCATGCGTTTTTTTTAACATGGGGCCCTATGGGAGATGCATGCGTTAACGCATGGTACATATAGGCACCACGGGTTAATGCATATGCGTTTTTGGTAAAAAAGGCCAAAAATTCCAAAAAATCTCCAGGACCTCAGGGGACACTATTGGCACCCTAAATAAAATCCGTTTTTCTAAGGGTTTAAAAAAGCGGATTGGGTTGTGTGACCCTGGCCTTTGCCTACTATGCACTGTCTAGAAATTCTCATTCAGTCAGTAGTGTTCAAGTTGCTAACACTGACTCTAAACAGCCCCAATGTGCAGTATGATGCAAGCAATGAATCACATAGTGTATTTATTACATATGAAAGAATATGTTTGAGTGGAATTGAATTGTACTGAAACGTTACAAAAATTTTCATTCGCCAAAATGTGATTTTTTTTTTTTTTTTCTTGTAATTCACTTTGTCATGGATTCAGCAAAGGGCCATCACCCCACATCCACATAAACCCCTCTCTCCTTCCTTCTACTTTATTGATCTCCCATACTCTGTTCACCATAGTGAATAATCTCGGACCACCATGCTCCAGGGTATTGCACCAAAAACAAAGTCACCATCACAAAAACTGTTTGCCTTTCCTATTTTTACTGCTGCTTCTGTCAGGTGATATCTCTCCTAATCCTGGTCCACCCTCCACCAACTTCTACCCCTCTCCCACCACACATAGAAACCCCACCAACCTTATAAACATTACCTGTACACCTTCATCGCCCTCTTTTAATTGTGCTCTCTGGAATCCACGGTCTGCATGTAACAAACTTCCACTCATTCATAACTACTTTCTCACTAACTCCCTTAATCTGCTGGCCCTCACTGAAACCTGGATCCAGGATTCAGACACAGTGTCCCCGGCCGCTATTTCTTATGGCGGCTTGCATTTCTCTCATTCCCCGAGACCTGGGAACAGACATGGTGGTGAAGTTGGCTTACTCCTGTCCCCACAATGTACTTTCCAGGTCATCCCCCCAGCTCCATCACTCTCATTCCCCTCTTTTGAGGTCCACACAATTAGGCTCTTCCATCCCCTCCCCCTTAGAGTAGCGGTGGTATACCGCCCCCCAGGGTCACCCACCCAATTCCTCGACCATTTCTCCGCATGGCTGCCGCATTTCATGTCCTCAGAATTACCAACCCTTATTCTGGGAGACTTCAACATCCCCACAAACAGCCCTATCTCCTCATCTGCATTTCAGCTCCTATTTCTAACCACATCTCTTGGCCTCTCTCAGCTCTCAACCTCGATGACACACAAGGATGGTAACACCCTTGACCTGATCTTTGTCTGGCTCTGCTCAACCTCCTCCTTAGATAATTCAGAACTTCCCCTCTCTGACCACAACATTCTCTCCTTCACACTCACTAACCCTCGCCCACCCCAGCACATTCCTACATATCACAGATTCAGAAATCTACAGGCCATAAACCCTCACACATTCACAGACTCTCTACACTCATCACTGTCCCAAATCTCCTCACTTTCCTGTCCCGATCTGGCAGTCAATCACTTAAATGACTCTCTCAGAAAGACCCTGGACCAAATGGCACCCTCACCCTCAAAACCTCCAAATACAGAGTAAAACAGCCCTGGCTCACATCACAAACTCGATTCCTCCAGCGATGCTCTAGGAGTGCTGAACGTCTATGGAGGAAAAGCCGCACTCCAGAAAACTTCATTCACTACAAATTTATGCTGAGAACTTACAATTCTGCCCTTCACCTTGCCAAACAAACCTACTTCACCACTTTGATCTTCTTACTATCCAACAACCCGAAAAAAGTCTTTGACACCTTTCACTCTCTCCTCAGTCCTAAAGTGCAGGCCCCCATCACTGACCTCTGTGCTGATGACCTGGCTTCCCACTTCACAGAGAAAATAGAAAACATCCGTCAGGAAATCAACTCCCAACCTCAAATTGCTGTTACCTCTACCTCTCCCCACATTTCCTGCGGCTCACTCACTACATTTGACCCGGTCACAGAAGAAGAAGTCTCCAGGCTCCTCTCTTCCTCGCGTCCCACCACATGCACTGCTGACCCCATCCCCTCACACTTACTCCAGTCTCTCTCTCCGGTGGTCACCACTCACTTAACCAAAATCTTCAATCTCTCCCTCTCTTCTGGTGTCTTCCCCTCCTCCTTCAAACACTCTATCATCACTCCTTCATTAAAGAAATCTTCTCTTGACCCTTCCTGCACAAACAACTACAGACCAGTTTCCAATCTCCCCTTCATCTCAAAACTCCTGGAGCGCCTGGTCTACTCCTGCCTTACTCATTACCTCTCCACTCACTCTCTCCTAGACCCATTACAGTCTGGTTTCCACCTCCTACATTCTACAGAAACTGCTCTCACCAAAGTGACCAATGACCTTCTGACGGCAAAACGTAATGGTCACCACTCTCTGCTTATCCTTCTAGATCTCTCTGCAGCCTTTGACACTGTTGACCAGCATCTCCTACTCTCCATGCTGCACTCCATCGGCATCAAGGACACGGCTCTCTCCTGGTTCTCTTCCTATCTTTCTGACCGCTCTTTCAGTGTATCATTCGCTGGCTCCACTTCCTCCCCTCTTCCTCTCACTATCGGAGTCCCTCAGAGTTCAGTCCTTGGACCTCTTCTCTTCTCACTCTACACAGCCCCGATTGGACAGACCATCAGCAGATTTGGTTTTCAGTACCATCTTTATGCTGATGACACACAACTACACACTTCTTCCCCTGACCTTACTCCCGCTCTAATAAAGAACACCAATGACTGTCTAACCGCAGTCTCCAATATCATGTCCGCTCTCTACCTGAAACTTAATCTTTCCAAAACTGAACTACTTCTGGTCCCGCCCTCCACTAACCTCCCTAAATATGACATTTCTCTCTCAGTGTGCGGCACCACAATAGTGCCTAGTCAGCAGGCTCGCTGTCTGGGTGTTATGTTTGACTCTGATCTTTCCTTCACCCCATATATACAATCTCTTGCTCGTTCTTGCCGCTTGCACCTGAAGAACATCTCCAGAATTCGCCCCTTTCTCACCTTGGAAACCACAAAAACCCTCACAGTGGCCCTGATTCACTCCCGCCTTGACTATTGTAATTCTCTCTTAATTGACCTCCCCCGCACTAGACTGTCCCCTCTCCAGTGCATCCTTAATGCAGCAGCCAGGATTACCTATCTAGCTAATTGTTACTCAGACGCTTCTGCTCTATGCCAGTCATTACACTGGCTGCCTATACACTATGGGATCCAATTCAAACTGCTTGTTCTCACCCACAAAGCTCTTCACAGTGCAGCACCCCCATACATCTCCTCCCTCATCTCTGTCTATCACCCCACCCGTTCTCTTCACTCTGGAAGTGACTTTAGACTCACTTCTGCATTAATCCGAACCTCCCACTCCCGGCTCCAAGACTTCTCCCGAGCCGCACCAATTCTTTGGAATGCTCTACCCCAAGAGATTAGGTGTATCCACAACTTAGATAGTTTTAGGTGATCCCTAAAAACACATCTTTTTAGGGCAGCCTACCTATCATGATCCCAAATCAGTCATCTAGGCATAGCCTATCCTCTCCGTCTCAAGTGGATCACATATAAAGGGTTGTGGCCACTTATTCTGCTCCTATCTGTTCCCCATCTCCTCAAGTTGTCTATACTATCATTGTTAGATTGTAAGCTCTTATGAGCAGGGCTGCCATTTTTTGCTCTAATTATTGTATTATGTTATGCTTTGTATTGTATAGCTTTTTGCATTGTATTGTATTTTCTAATTGTTTCTTATGATTGTTTAAATGTGAAGTTTGTATTCTGAAGTGCTGCGGAATATGTTGGCGCTATATAAATAAAAATTATTATTTTATTATTATTATTATACAGGTTCAGTAATAATAATAATAATAATAATAATAATAATAATAATAATAAAAATCATATCTTATCGTTCACCTCTCTGGCCATTTCTTCTCACATCATCATTCATCCGGTCTTCATCGCATCTTCTTATCACCTTCACGAACATTGAATCTTGGTGCTTCTCCGCAAAAGGCTTTGTCTTCCAGGACATTTCCATTCATGCACACACTAGACTCATGTCATGACAATGTCACTTTACATGAACTTGTGCAGGACCATCCCAGGCCTCATTGGATTTGGAAGTCCTGGTCTAGCGTGAAGAGGCCTTAGATCTTAGTGCTCATGGCGGTCATAAGAAGATACAATGAGGACCAGACAAAGGACAATTTGGAGTGGAGTCATCATAATTAGAGATGAGCGAACCTTTTGAAGTTTGGATTCGGTTTTGTACGCTGAATGGGCATTTGTTCGCCGAATTGCTCGCCAAACAGAGCACCGAACTTCCAAACTCCATTAAAACCAATGGGAGGCAAAATCAAGGACCTAGAAAACACCTTCAAAGTGTCCCAAAAGCTGCCAAACACAGCTCAAACCATTTTAAAGTAAAGCCCCGCTGTTTTGGCACAAACATTATCATCCTACACTATTACTTAGCAAGCTTCAGTGCCGCTCTGTCACCATGCTTCCAGACCTGCTCATGATTCATAAACCTCAGACATCCTCATGATTTCTCTGGAGTTGTTTCAGGTTACACAGCGGCTACTACCCAGCAGGGCATCTCGCTGTATGACCTGAGATAACCTCAGTGGCGTCAGCACTCATAAGACTGGCTGTCTCATGAGAGACACGATATCATGCAAGATGTAGCGGATATATCTTGTTGGTATTGTGCCGCCCAGCTTAGGGGACCGGGATACCCGGCGCAGGGTCCCTTTCCTTGGGGAGTCACTGGTGGCTGGCCCCAGGCCGTGGCCCCAGGCTGGCACACTCCTAAAAGGGGTATTTACAGGGGATTTAGAAGTTTATATAATTTATAAAGTTTGTAGATGTTATTGTCGTGACGCCACCCAGAATAATGTGGCTATATATGGCCACCGCTGCCTTGTACTGGCCAGGGGATGATGGTGAGAGGCAGCTGAGATGGTATAGCCCTTTTCCGGGTAGGGCTGTAGGGTCCCCTGGACAGGTGATGTTAAAGTTAATGATGGATGAAGATGGAAGTATGGTGAGGAGATGTTAAGGGCACAGACACTTACTTGATTCACAGCAAATTCTCTCAGCGGTGATGGTCCCAATCCTGGATAGATGGTAGCTGTTAAATCAGAGGCTGAGGCACAGATGAGGTTTAACTGGTTTACTTTCAACCAAACTATAATACAACAAGTCCCGTCTCCGGAGTCTGCAATAGGGGTTCAGTTGCTCAGGCCCCACCGGGTCCTTTACCTCCTGCTTGCGCTGTCTATGTGGCCCTGCTGCCGTGTGTGAACTCGCTGCTGGCCCAAATCTGTCCTCTCTGGGTCCCACTCAACAGGCAACTTGAGTCCTTTGTCTCTCTCTGCTTACCCCCTCCGGGAGTACTGCTGAACTCTTAGTATGTTGCTGTGTCTGGCCCTGTGAAGCTTGTTGTTACCTCACGTTTTCCGGTTGCTGTATTGTATATAACTAATGCAGCCACGGATCCGGTATCCGTATCTGCGCTTTTTATCTAGGGTAGATAATGATGCTACCCGATTCTGAAAGTGTTCCTCTTATCAATTTTCTCCTCCTCAGACCGATGGCTTGGCCCTGGAAATTGTCAGCCAGTCCTCAGGAACTCAATGCAGCTCCTGTCACTCTGAGCTCCTGGCTCCAACTGTCTGAAAATTTACCTCAGACCAGTGTTTTATCTCTAGGGAAGTCTCTGGTGTCTCTTGAGCTCCCCCTACTGGCCAAAGGTGGTAGTGCAGTGGCATGGCTTTCTAAGTGAGTGCAACTATTATGATCTTATACTGTGGCTAATACCCGCAGGGGCGCCACATTCCCCCTTAGTTAAGAACAGTACTCCGGGACTGTGGGACAATAAACATAAGATATAACAGATAATATTGATAGAGTCTTAAAAAAAAAATAAAAAGTTACAAAAACCACTCAAGTTTAAAAAATAGAGTCTTGTAAAAAGTCACTTCAAATAGCGTCCATTAATACAGCTCTGTCCTTGAGGCCTATTTATTTGTTAGGAAAGGCACTGCAATTAGCGTCCATTTTTCCAACAAAGTTTATGAATAATAAGAATGTTCAAAAAACAGTCTTTCCGGAGCTTTAATTTACCGCCTCCGGGCTGATAAATGAAGAAAAGAGTTCAAGAATATGCAAGTAGTTCATACAGAATAGTCTCTGTAGGTACTGAGCTTTTTAACGTTACATCTAATAACTACTAATTAACAACTAGACAAGTTCCTTTCAGGTATTTCTGGTTGAAATATCTATTTACATTTGGTAGTCTGCATATCTTGCTGGTAATTGACCCTGAGTACTACGCTGTGATCTGCGTAACGCTTGTGTACTGGGTGTACTCAATGTGATGGTGTGAGTGGATGTATACCTAGTAAGTACTTCTGGTTCTGCTAGGGATAATTCCACATTTGTGGGATTGGCAATTCCACCGTGTCCAGGACTATTATTACTAGGAATTTGTTCTTCCTGTCTTGGAACGTCTTGTGGTACAGGGTCTGCTTCTAATTCTATTGGTCTTGGGGCTTCTGGTATTACAGGCTCTGGTGTTTGATAGAAGGCCATCATGGGAACTACTACTGCACCATTGTAAGTTGGCCAGGTTTTAGGAAAGTCTCCTAAATAGGTGTGATATACTCCATCTTCTTCTTTTTCGTCAACAGGTTGAACCGGTACTGGTTGAATAACTTCTGGTTCAGGTTGAATGACTTCTTTTTCTTTCAATGTCTCTGGACATAGTTTTAGATTGTCTCTTGACACTAGTACTGATGTTAATCCACCATCTTTGCTTATAAGACACATTTTAGGATTGTTCACTCTCATTGGTAAAACTGTATATGGGGCGGATTCCCACTGATTGTCCAGTTTATTAGTGCGACGGTTTCTCTTGAGCACTTGATCACCAGGTTTTAATGGGGTTGCTAGAGCATTCTGGTTGAAGTATTGCTCTTGTCTTTCTCTAGTTTTCTGGAGATTCCTTTCTACGCATTCTTGCACTTGGCGATATTGTTGTTGGCGTAGGGAGTCCCAGTTGGAATCCTGCACTTCTGCGTCAGGTTTTACAATACCCATTTCTAGATCTATTGGTAGCTTGCCAGGTCTTGCACGCATAAGGTAAGCTGGGGTACAGTTTGTGGAGCTTACCGGGACATTGTTATAGAGGTCTACCAAGTCAGGCAATTTCTCTGGCCATAGGTTTCTCTCTGTCTCTGGTAAAGTCTTTAAGAGATCGATTACAATATGGTTCATTTTTTCGCATAAGCCATTTGTTTGCGGATGATAGGCTGTTGTACGGATCTTCTTGCAGCCATACATATTGCAAAATTCTCTGAAGATCTCTGATTCAAATGCTGTGCCTTGGTCTGCGAGTATTTGTTCCGGATATCCATGGGGTCTGCAAAAGTATGTCTGGAACGCCTTAGCTGCTGTTTTTGCAGTGAGATCTTTCACGGGCACTACTACCAAGAAACGTGAGTAATGGTCCACTATGGTTAAAGCATAGACATAGCCGGACCGGCTTGGTGTCAATTTCACGTGATCTATTGCTACGAGCTCAAGTGGTTGCTTGGTAACTATAGGCTGGAGTGGTGCTCTTTGGTTTTTTAGATCTTTTCTTCTGAGGTTGCACGGACCACAGTTTCTGCACCATTCCTCAATTGATCTTCTCATTCCAACCCAGTAGAATCTTTCTCTTAAAAGTACTTCTAGCTTTTTCCACCCGAAGTGACCAGCACCATTGTGATAAGCTTCTAGAACCATTTTTACATCTTGTTTAGGCACAATGATCTGCCATACTAGCTCATGCGTCTTTGGATTGGTATATCTTCTGCACAGCTTTCCTTGGTACAGGAACATTTTGCCTCTCTCTTTCCAGAGTTGATGTGTCTCTTTCGGTGCATTTTCATTGGGATACGCACTTTGCTCAGTCAGCAGTTCTTTCACCAACTTCACAGCTGGATTGCTGTCTTGAGTGTCAGCCCATCTGTGGTGTGCTAATGGGTTGAGATTCACCTGTTGATGTTTCTGGTAGGCACTGGATTGATACTGTCCTACCTTGGGACGATGGAAGGCGGGTAGTTCAATTTCTTCAAGTTCTACCGGTTCTTCTTCCACGTCTCTCAAGTGCGGCATCCGGGATAAGGCGTCTGCATTTCCATTCTTTCGGCCTGCTCTATACTTGATCACGAAGTTGTAATTAGACAGCCGGGCTATCCATCGCTGTTCCAGCGCACCTAGCTTGGCTGTATCCAGGTGGGTCAATGGGTTGTTATCAGTATAGACGGTGAATTCTGCAGCTGCCAAGTAGTGTTTGAAACGCTCAGTCACAGCCCAGACTACTGCCAGTAGTTCTAACTTGAAGGAGCTGTAATTTTCAGGATTTCTTTCAGTAGGCCGGAGCTTTCTACTTGCAAAGGCGATGACTTTCTCCTTGCCTCCTTGCTTCTGAGATAGTACTGCTCCCAGTCCCACATTACTGGCATCTGTGTAAAGGATGAAAGGTTGATGGTAATCGGGGTATGCCAGAACTTCTTCTCCGGTCAATGCCTTCTTCAACTTTTCAAAGGAATCTTCCCTCTCATCACTCCACTGGAAAGGAGGATTGCGGTTTGAAGGCTTCTTCGACTGCCCTACCAGGATGTCTTGTAGAGGTGCTGCTAGCTTGGTGAACCCTTGGATGAATCTACGATAGTAGCCCACCAGTCCCAGGAATTGCCTCACCTGTTTCACGCTGGTAGGTCTTGGCCAATCCCTTATTGCGGTTACTTTCTCGGGATCCGGTGCTACTCCTTCTGAACTCACAACGTGTCCCAGGTATTGTACCTTTGGCTTTAGAAGGTGACATTTTGATGGCTTGATCTTCATACCATACCGGGATAAGGCTTCGAACACTTCTGCCAGATCTTGTAGATGTTGTTCGTAAGTCTTTGAGTAGACTATTACATCATCTAGGTACAGAAGGACGGTTTCAAAGTTCTTGTGTCCGAGACAGCATTCCATCAATCGCTGAAAGGTACCGGGTGCGTTGCATAGTCCGAACGGCATACAATTAAATTCACAGAGACCCATCGGGGTGGTAAACGCTGTCTTCTCTTTATCTTCCTCAGCCACAGGGACTTGCCAATACCCACTTGTTAAGTCTAAGGTGGAAAAATAGTTAGCAGATCTTAAAGCGGCTAATGACTCTTCAATTCTAGGTAAGGGGTAGGCGTCTTTATGGGTAATGTGATTAATTTGCCGGTAGTCTACGCACATTCTCATGGTTCCGTCTTTCTTTTTAACTATTACCAGAGGGGCTGCCCAGGGACTACAACTGTCTCTTATTACCCCGGCCTGTTTCATCTCTCTCAGCATGTCTTTAGCACATTGATAATGAGCGGGCGGTATGGGTCTATATCTCTCTTTTATTGGTGGGTGGTTACCGGTAGGAATTGTATGTTCTACCCCTTTAATCTGTCCGAAGTCTAATGGGTGTTTACTGAAGACCCGTTCATATTCTTCTACTAGTCGGTACACCCCTTGTTTTTGGTGGGTAGGTGTTGAATCTGTACCTATATGCAGCTGCTGACACCAATCTTCTAATTCTCCACTTGAACCATTGTCGTCCGCCTGACATGACGGATTCAAGGGCCCAATGGCTATGATGGCATTGTTGTCAACAGTGTATAGCTTGGCCATTGTAGCGTACCTTGGTAAAGTGACCTCTTCCTCTCCACAATTCAAAAGACGTATGGGCACTCTTCCCCTGTGTACCTCGACTATTCCTCTAGCTGTTAATATTGTGGGTCTACTATCAGTGTACACAGGCTCTACCAAGGCTTGGTAATCTCGTCCTTTAATACCAATGGCTGCTCTACACCATACCAGCATTTCAGTTTTTGGAGGTATTACTATTGGAGTTGGGTCACTTACCCTCAC